>VZRZ01008565.1:145634-177705 GCA_013398175.1 Climacteris rufus
GGGGGGGAGGTGGAGGGAAAGTGTTGAATTCTGGAGGTGCTTTTGCACATTTTAACATTGAAAGTTGTGGACGAGTTATTTTTGACTCAGAAAAATAGAGTCAGCTATTAACTTGACGCCAGAACATTAAGAAAGATGGGAGTTTGCATCATTAGCAACAATTTGCAAAGGAAACTTCCAAATGAGAGAGAGAGTTTATTTGTTGGATGGGGTGCAGAGGTGCAGCACCTCAGAGGAATCACAAGGAGCTTTAAAAGTGCTGTCTAACAAATTATCCCCTGGCAGATAGAAAATTCCTTTTTTCCCCTCTTCAAGCCACAATGGAGACACCACTCAAATCTATCAGCTGGACTGTTTCCAACGCATTTCTATGAGCACAGGACCACGAGCTGTGATTATTTTGGTGCTAAGCCTGTCCCAGGAGATGGGATAGAGGAGCACTGCGGCATGGAGAGGAAGGATGTGATTCACAGCACTTCGGAGGTTGTTCCACGACCCAACACATTGGGAGCACACCTTCCTAAATGCATCCCCTCCTTGGGTCACCGTCTTCCTCTCCTTAAGCACCTCAAGTTTAAAAATATTTCCATTGTGGCCACGTTAACCGTGTCCCTCCTCCCAGCGTGGTGGGTGGGGTGTTCCTGTGTGGGGCAGCAATGGGCAGCCTTTGGTCATCTGAACTGGAGGATGAGAGGAATTTGTGGTGGGTGAGGAGCTCAGTGGGTCTGGGCAATGCACTCCTGAACTCCAGAACTGTGTCCTGGGCTGAGCCCCAGCGTGGGCAGCAGGAAAAGGGGGATTCTGCCCCTCTGCCTCTCCCAGGTGAGACCCCACCTGCAGAGCTGCCCCAGCCCTGGGCCCAGCACAGGAAGGACCTGGAGCTGCTGGAGAAAGCCCAGAGGAGGCACCAAGAGGATCAGAGGGATGGAGCAGCTCTGCTGGGAGGAAAGGCTGGGAGAGCTGTGGGTGTTCACCTGGAGAAGAGAAGGCTCTGGGGACACCTGAGAGTCCCTTCCAGTGCCTAAAGGGGCTCCAAGAGAGCTGGAGAAGGAATTTGGAAAAGATATGGTGTGACAGTACAAGAGGGAATGGCTTTAAGATGAAGGAGGGTAGATTTAGATTGGGTATTGGAAAGATATTCTTCCCTGTGAGGGTGATGAGGCCCTGGCACAGGTTGCCCAGAGAAGCTGTGGCTGCCCCATCCCTGGCAGTGTCCAAGGCCAGGCTGGACAGGCATTGGAGCAAACTGGGACAGTGGGAGGTGTCCCTGCTCGTGGATAAGCTTTAAGGTCCCTTCCAACCCAAACCACTTTGCAACTCCCTGATTCCATACTGTCTTGGGCTTTGGGTTTGGTGATCACGGTGGGACTCATGCCAGCCCCTGTTGGATCCTACAGCTCGAGGATCCAGAACTAGAAAAGCCAATGATCACAGATAGATCTGATTCACAGACCAGGGCTTTCTATCCCAATGGAAAAGCTGGATCTAAACAGCTGATCAAAACGGCGACAGGACCTCAGAGTCCCGGGCTGTACATCAGTCCCTTGTACCCCTCATGCAAAGAAAAGATTTCTAAACAAACACCATTTATTTTCTTTCCTTTTTTTTTTTCTGCTTAAAAGTTACTGCCATGACTTGTGATTATGTTTTAGGATTTGTAAATCTGTTTTAGGATTTGTAAATCTAGTGCCTGACTTCTAAGCCAATCGACTGCTTCAGAAGTCAGCCAGGGAGTTAAATCTGATGCGAAAAGTCATGGTTTGTAAATCAAACTGCAGTTCTTAGGCTAGCTGAGAGGATTTATGAATCTGGATGGAGATATCGAAATCTGGTTTATAAAAATACTGATTTATAAATAAACCCCCAAAGTACTGGGTGGCTCTGGCAGGTGGTGAGTCAGGAGGTGCAAAATGACCATGGCATGGACATTCAGCACTGGCTGTCCAGGGACTCCTCCACATCCATCAGCAAACCTGGATTTCCCCTGCATTAGGAAATAAAAGTTCAGTGCCTCTGGATCACAACCAGGATTAATGGAGAAGAGTTTGGGTGTTGGCCATCAAGGAGAGGAGTGGTTTTCCAGTGGTTCTCCAGCTGCTTGTGAGCTTCCCATGCTGGCACAGGGATGAACAGCACCACTGAGCACCAAAACCCCTCTGTCCTCCTTACTCAGCCCTCAACATCCCAATTTCCACTAAAACCAGGGCTGACTGCTCGGGAATGGCTGCCAGGCTTCAAAAGTTTTACGGTATAAAAGTGTCTCTTATGTAAAAAAAAGAGAAAAAAAAAAAAAGAGTGGGGGGGGGAATCAAATTTCTACAGTTCTAAAACTTTTTTTTAAGCATTTAAATTTTAAGCTGGGGATTTATAAATGGGCTATTAAAGTTTAAGAGTTTCATTATAGTTTTTTTTAAAATCATAATTACTTTAGGTAGGGGAGGAGGGATAGATCTACTTTATTCCTAGTGGAAACTATACATATATATGAAGTATCTATATAAAAGCTGGAACTGAGCTTATATTAATACAGTTTAACTGATATTCAATAACTTCACCCTCCCTTTTTCCTATTGTCCATATTTAAATACTTCAAAAAGAATTCTAATCAAGTGGAAATTAATAGGGGAGGAAAGACTGGGGTAGCAGGAGAGGGCTCTAATCCCACTCTCTCTTAATATTTCAAAGTCTCTTTTATTTTCCTAATAAAAAAAAGAGAGAGCGAGAGGGAGAAAGTGGAATTAATCCAGTGCTCTGAACTGTCCTCTCGTCTTACTGATTTAAATAAAATCCAAGAGCACATCACACCAGAAGGCCGTTCCTGGCCACGTGCCAGGGTGGGCTCCCACCTCCCAACTTTCCCTCCCCGCCTGTCACGGGAGGTGGTCGCCCTCCCTGTGCCGACCCCCAAAACCAGCCCTGGGGGCCTTGGGGTGTCCTCCAACCCCCCCTGCACCCACACGAGAGCAGGCTCAGCATCCTGGTGGGATTTGGTGCACCCAGAGCCCCGAGGGCCCAGCTCATCCCTGCTCCCAAGGGTCTTGCTGCCATGGGCACCTTCCCTGTGGGGCCTGGTGATGATGCTGGGGTTAGATCAGGACAAGGCTGAGCATGAACTGCAGGACAGGGAAACTCGTGGTGGATCATTCCATGACAAAGGCACAAGAAAACAACTAGTTTGCATTTCTTTCCTTGATTTCTCTGTTGCTGGTGCATCCAGCTGCTAGCTGAGGATGGAGGAGCAAAGCCTCTGCCAGCACCAGCCTTGCCTGGTTCTACCACGTGCTCCAAACCTTGGGACTTAAGCCTGACATCCTGCCTGGTTAGGGCGCTCTCAGCCCTGAGAAGTTATTTACTCATGAAGCGAAACTGGAGGCAGCCGTGTTTATCCACACGGAGCTGGGCACCGTGTCTCCAGCTGAGCAGTAAATAGCTGTTTTATCCGGACAGCAGCACTCACTAGATGGCACAGCACTCCTTTCCTACTGCTCCAGCCTTGGATTGTTTGTGTTAGACTCGTGCTAAGACAGCAACCAAATTGGGCAGGGTTTTCCTGTTGCAGTCAGGTGTGTGGAGGGGTCAGCACACACCCAAAATCCAAGCTCAGCCTGGCAGGGGTGACCAAGGCAGGGGCAGCAGCGTTTTTGGAGCCTCACTTCTCTCCATCTGTGATGCCACACAAATCTCAGCCGTGCAGAGACTGTTTTCCTTCTTCTCAGTTGTGTTTAGCGGCACATTTTGGGGAAAGCACGAGGATGCCCAGACTCAGGAGTCACAACACCCAGCAGCTGCAGAAATGTGGGATGATATGAAGAGTCTTCCTGTGAGAAAATGTGTTGTAAAGCTTTAATTTCAGCTGACCAACCTGGTTAACTGACAGGCATTTAAACAAAACATTTTCCCAAGTACTTTATTGTGGATTTTTTTTTTTTTTAAATTCTGGAGGCTTTCTGTTGAAAAAACAGTTGTCTTCTAGATTTCCCAATCTCATTATGCAGAAAGAAACATCCATTAAATATGATATTAAGCTCCAAAGCTTAATGTACTACATGTGATGACGACCATGCAGTGTGGTTTTGCCTTCTAAATTGCTGGACAATGAATAACTTGTGTAAGAAATACACACAGCAGGGGTGTCTTCATTCAGCTGCTCCAGAATTTAACAGAAAATAAATGAGAAAAAGAAAAAGCCGTGGTTTTCAAGTATTACAAGACAAATGGTGGCACCAAGGAACAGTCCTACTAGAGAAAATGTGAATTAAGATGACAAGGATAAAGAGTTTTCAGTGGTTTCCAAACCTTTAGTTTCTTAGAAATTCAGCCAGCAAAACAAAAAAGAAAATGATACCTACTCCAAAGCCACCAAGGATAAGAAGTTGCAAATAATGTTATATTTCTGCCTGTAATATCTTTCTGTGCCTGGCTGGAAATGCAGGCTCTGCCCAGAGCTAATAACCAGCTATTACTGACTGTGACCCAGATGGGCACTCAGGGGAGGGGAATCATACCCAAGGTGTGGGTAGGAAATACAAGCACAGGGCTGGAAATAATAAGAAGAGATTCAAATTCATAAAGATTTTGCTACCAGCATGTTGAGAAAGAAATTAATGCAGAGCCTGTCTGTCTTAGGAGAGTGAGGAACAGTGGGATGTTGTGGGACATTGGTGAGGTTGAGGATGGGCAGCCAAAGGGACCAGAAATTAATCCCCATTTCCCAGGAGGGAACAGGCCTGGAAATGCTGGCTGCCCTCACAAAATGGTATTTCTGAGCAGGAGGGGAGGTGACGTGGAACTGGTTGGGCTGGCTCCCAGATAGCCTTGGCCATGGGAGGGTTGGGTGGATCTCCTGGGGTGGGCTTCAGGGCCATATCTGAACAGGAAGGTCGATTACTAAAAGAGTTGATGTTTTTGAAAATTCCTTTGTATGTTTGTTTGTGGTTTTTGTTGGTTTGGTTATGGTTGGTTTGTTTTGCTTGGTTTTTTTTTGTTTTTGTTGTGGAAACCACATAATTTTGTCTTATCTATCTCAGGGAAGGCCTGGTATTTGTACTTTGTGACCCCCTTCTTCCCTGTTCACCAAGCTCCTCACCAGAGTTACAACCCCCGTCATTCACCAGCAGTTCATCCCTGCCTGCTCCAGCTCAGCATGGGAGGAGATCCAGGCTCAGACAGCAGCCCTTGCACACCTCTCCTGAGCCAGGACACACCACCTCCACAGGGTCTTGTCCTCCTTCATCATCTGCAGGGGCTCCCAGGGACTGTTCAGATGTGACCTCAGGTGACACAAAAGCCACTTGAAAAGCACAGCCCTTCAGGACAGACTTTTTCAGCTCGTCCTGGTCTGTGACAAAGCTCTCATGAAAAGTAAAAATCAAAAATGTCAGGATTTTCCCAAAGAATCAGAATTCCCTCTCTTGGTCAATTGTTGCTGTCGTAAAGAGATTGTGATCTGAATGAGCAGGAGCAAGAGAATATAAAATCCCAGACTGGTTTGAGTTGGAAGGGACCTTAAAGCTCATCCAGTCCGACCCCTGCCATGGGCAAGGGACACCTTCCACTGTCCCAGGTTGCTCCAAGCCCTGTCCAACCTGGCTTTGGGCACTGCCAGGGATCCAGGGGCAGCCACAGCTTCTCTGGGCACCCTGTGCCAGGGCCTCCCCACCCTCACAAGGAAGAATTTCTTCCTGATATCCAAACTAAATCTACCCTCCTTCACCTTAAAGCCATTCCCCCTCGTCCTGTCGCTCCAGGCCCTTGGAAACAGTCTCTCTCCATCTTTCCTATAAGCTTCCTTCAGTTACCAGAAGGTCCCAATTAGGTCACCTCGAAGCTTCTCTTCTGCAGACTGGACAACCCCAGTTCTCCCAGCCTTTCCTCGTAGGAGAGGAGCTCATCTCCACTTTACCACTCTGTGCCATTTTTGCTGTGTCTTTGACCCCTGAACACGCTGTGTTGTTCCACTCCCTCACAAGGTGGCCCATGCTTCCTTCCAAAGTAGAGTCCTCCTCCTTTTCCCAAGGAATTTACTCCCTGTGGTCACTCCTCATCACCCAAATTATTTAAGCCAGTGCTGAGATTTCCCCAGGATCCAGGAGGATGTAAGGGGCGCTGGTTTTTCCTGGCAGTGCTCTCACAAATAAAACCAGAACCAACCAGTTGTCCACCAACAGACACACGGACACCTCCCACACAAACAAACATCCATTTGCTAAAACATCCCTCTCCACGTAAACCAATTGGAACCTGGGGGAAAGGCTCCTGCAGTACCATGGGAATGAAAGATAAAGTGGTGTGAGTACAATAACCCATAAAACTCAGCAAATCCTCCAGTTAGAATATAATTTTACTGGAGAGAGAGGGAGAAATAGCTTTTCTCTCGAAGAAAAGGTGGTTTAAAATTAAAATTCATTAAAGAAGGCTAGCTGACACATTTTTGCATTCTTTGAGGAAGTATATCTGTTTCATTTAATGCACTGTCCAATTAAAAAGAAGTGGTCCCTTATTACAGATATGATTTATTCTCTGATAAACCACTGATTTATGGCTCACTGGGGTATACATTTAATACTGTCAAAAAATAAAAAAATGAAAGGACACCCAAAACTATCTGCAGTGCTACAGTGACTCAGTCTGAAAAGGATCTGAGGAAGCAAAGACCCCTGGGAGTTAAATGTAATCTTTGCCTGGGATAAAAGCGCCAGGAACTGCTGATCTTCACAAAAGGATCCTTCGAGCCCCAGCCACTCTGTACATGCTCACTCTTCCTCTCCTCCTCCTCTGCCTCCTCTTCCTGCACCCCAACCACAGAGCTGTAGGAAAGCACTGGTTTTAAACAGAAAAAACCCCAAATATGGCATTGTTGGATTTTTCCTCCCAAATTCTGAATGCCAACAAAGCGCTGCCTCTTGGTACCCACAGGGAATAATAATTTATTTATTAATCTCTAATTTAGAAAAATAATTGGGATTTTTGCAGGTATCTTTTTCAAAGTGTGTTGGTTTTTTTTTTTTTCCTAAATTGGAAGTCTCATTTTGCTGATGGAAAAACAGGGGTCCAGGATAAGGGAAGTGCTTTGCTTCAGTTCCCAGCACACTTCGCAGCAGCCTGGAGGAGGGACAGCAGGATTTCTCCATGGGTGGGAGATGTGAGCTTTGCAGGCTTGGAGCTTCTCGGTCCCCATTACAGCAACACAAAATTGAGGGATCATCCTCTCCCAGTGAAAGCATCTGGGAGAGTTCGGGAATTTGATTGTCTCCTTCACTGACAAGGGGAGAAGAGACTTCCTTAACAGTGACTTTGGCATCAGAGATCCTTGAACCTCAGCAGGCTCTGCCCCCCAAAGGATTTCAGTGACAAAAATGGGAGAAAAGGCAAATTTTTTGCAGCTTCTTCCCTTGTACAAAGACATGGTGCTGAGCCTGTGCTGCAGCTGTACATCCTTGTGCCCATCACAATCACCTTGTCCCTCCACATAGTCCAAAATCCTAGGACAGAGTACTGACAGCCCTAAATATTCTAGCGTTTTTAGCTGGATCTCAAAAATTAACTGATGAAGATGTAATAGGTCTTCCTTAGTTGGGATTTTCGCTCTTCATACGGAGCAGAGGTCCTGGTTTCAAAGATTTTCCCTTGCCACTGGGAAAAGTCGATGTCCTTCCAAGGAAATGACCACCAAAGCAATTTGGTCATCACCCAGCCTCGTCATTAATGACAACATGTGAACCTCTGCAACAGTGGGAAGTAGCAGGAAATCCCCTGGTTTTCTGTGCAAACTCCACCTCATCTGTGATGAGCAGAGATGGGACTGATGAGAAATTACAGACTGAGAAATGTGTCTTAATTCCTCACTTCTCCCCATATGTGCCTACCATAACCCACAAAGTCTCTGCAGTTCAAAGGTAAAGGAGTGTTCTATTTCCTTTACACACCAAGAGTGTCTATTTGCTTAGAGCTGGCACCAGAGCTGGGATCGAGGATCATAAATTCTGGATAAAGAACTATCTTGTATAAAGAAAGAAAACTGTAGGAGCCATTTGCCTCTATCTGCTTCTTATGTGTTCTTGTAAAATCTGGTTTAAAAAAACATCCAAAACAACAAAATCCTCTGAAAAAATCATGATGACATTTTAACCAGAAAAGGTTTATCTAAACTATCACTTTCTTGACAGGTAGAGGAAAATGAGGTCAAACCCAGGCAAGGACCCCATACAAGATGGAAATACTCTGCTCTGGGTTATTCTCCACTGAAAGCAGAGAGGTGTGATGGTGAAAACAATTCAGGGGGCAACACCTGTGCTGCTGGTGTTGGCAAAGGGACACAGGAACCTCAGTTCCCTTGAAGAATTTGAGATAAATTGGGAGCTGACTGATAAATCCTGGCCTGTTGGCCGAGTGTCTGTGCTCTCACTGCTGCAGACCTGCAAGGAGTCTTTGCAGACTCACTCTCCACCCTGCTCCTCCTGAGGTCTTCTTGCTCCAGGGAGAGCTGAGCTCCTCCACCAGGACCTTTTGGAGCAGCCTGTCCTCTTCTCACCCTGTGCCCAGGCCACAGGCAGCTCTGAGCACAGGGACAAGCCACGATGGCCTCTCCTGAAGTGATTCTCCACACAGAGCATCCCGCAGCCAGCCGGCAAGTGTTAACTGGTTTTCCCAGATACCATCAAATACATTTAAACAAGCCTGATGCTTGAATGCTTTTTGCATCGGCTGTGTTATACATAAAATATGTTGAGTCAGTGATAGCGCCCTTATCTAAAGACAGAAGCCAGCAAAATTTCACCCGGTGCACTTTGTCAGATTGTTCCTTGACACAGACAGCCCGCGGCTGGCGGTGACGAGCAAGTGATCCCATCAGGGACAGGCAGTCTTCAGAGGGAATGGTTCCCTGTTTGCTCTCCCTGCCCACTGTGGCTGGTAAACCAACAGGAGAGCAAAGAGCACATCCAGGTGGGCACCACAGGTGAGCAGCATCACGGCAAGACTGAGTCTGAGCAGCCTTTCCCTGAAGACACGTTTGGGGTGGAGCTTTGGATCTTTAAGAATGAATCACAACCATGTATTTTTCTACTCAGACAGTGAAATGAGTGCAATGTATTGGGATTTATCCACACAGGATAAAGCTGTTCAGTGCTGGTGGTGACACTGTCCATGTTGCCACAGCTTCACAAAGTGCCTGCAGCCCTGGTGACCTTCTCACCTGCTGCCTATGGACATCACCATGAAGGTTTTGTGTTGGTTATCAGAACTCCCAGGCAGGGAAGTGGTCTTGCCTTACCTCTGCTGGGCAGGAATTGTATCTCCCTCACAGAAGTCCCTCTCTGTAGGAGACCCTAAATCCTACTCAAGTGTCAAACAATGGCTCTAGTGAAGGCACAGCTCCTTCACCTGCAGATGCATTTCTGCTCCTGCCTGCAGCTCATCCACATGGCCACAGGTCTTACTGGGTCTGAACTGACTTCTCCAGGGAACAGAGATGTGATCACATCTGGAGATGTCATAACCCTACATGACTCATCTTTGCCTTCTTGTGGAGTTGGAATTGGTTTTTCTCCCCCCTCTGAGTGTTGAACCAAAGGTTTGAGACATAAGTCTGTGCCTTGGTGTCATTTCTAATCTAGAGCCTGTTTTGTGTGGGGCCACAGTGAATCCCTGCAGCTTACCCACCCCATCCCTCCTGGTTTCTCCTTGGAGCCTGGGGGATGAGAGCACTGCTTGCCTCAGAGGGGTGCTGGAAAGATAAACACGGTGATGCACCCAGCCACGATGGGAAGGGAAGCAGATAAGCACCCGGGCTGGAGAATATAGGCACAGGAATTATCTGAAGGCAGGAAAAGGATTATCGCTGCGGAATGAGTCCCACTCTGCTGAACAGGGGAATATCTGACACCACAAAAGGGTCTCCTTGCTGCACCCTTGGCTCCACCACCACGCAGAGTCCACATATCCACCCTCTGTCTGAGAGTGTGTCATGGGTGTTCACACCCCCGCCTCGATTTCCACCTGGATTTTGGCTAGTTTGGCCACTTGGAAATAAAACCACCATGTGACACTTGGCTGTGTTGTGATTTCTGCAAGTTGAAACCCATCTTTGAAATCGCAGCTGTGGCTCAGCCACTCTTTAGTGCAGCCTCTGCTTCCAGTGCCCTTTGCAGCCAGGCAAGCTCTTCCTTAATGCATTGCACGAACACCTCTTGACCACTTGCATACCTGGGCTTTTCCCAGCCCCCTCACCTGGGGAAAGGGTAAGAAACCATCCAAAGAAGGGCGACAGGGCTGTCTTTACCACCAAGAGAGAAGCCTTGCTGTGAAGCTCCATAAAGGACCAAGAACTTGCTCTTCATCTCTTCTCCCTCTCTCCCCCTCTCTCGCCTTCTCCCACCTCAGAAAGTAATCTCATCCTTTCGTCACATATTATTGAAATCCCAGCTCTTAAAAAAAAACCTCTCATTTTTTGCCCAGACTGAGAGCATGTCATTCGGAAGTGATGTGCAAGGCAGGAGATAACCAGGTAGAACTCAGCGATTCGCCACAGAAAATGGCTCCATGGATGGTTGTAATGCTATCAGAGTCCGTCCCTCAATAGCTCTTTACCGCTCCCAAGCTCAGAATCTGCTGATTCAAGAACTTTGCCTGCGCGGGCGGAGGAGGAGGGGACGGGGCTCAGGGGAGATGGGAAGGTGTGTAAAAATAGAGCATTTGCGCTCCGGACGGAGCACAGAATAATGCAAAGGCTCTGCTTTCTTCCCTTATTTTTTTTTTTATTTTTGTTTTTTTTTTTGGTGATGCGGGAGAAGCTGCACAGTCCCCCCTGCTCACGCTCTCGGGCTGTGTCCTCATTTCATGCTTTAGTTGTGCTGATTGGGAGGGCTGAATCCCCTCGGCTGAATGCTTAGTGCAAACCAGTTGCACTCCTGGCTGAAATGGAGAGAGGTTAGAAGCTAACTCTGTGCAGACAGGGGATTTTCCAGAGGCAAATGGGGTCTCTGAGGGGATGCAGCTGCAGGAGTCCTTGGGCCAGAAGGTCTTCTGTAGCCGAGGAGTTTGGAGAGAAGTGTCCCACACAGTTCTCATTTAGCCAGAAATATGTGTGTGCCTGTGAAGCAGAAGAGGTGGTGGTGCACAAGTCTTGTGAGCAAACACAGGGAAGGGAATAAAGCCCAGCTTTAAGCAGGCAGGCAGGTGGGAGGTGGGCTAGAGACAAGACAAGTCCAGACTGTTGAGGTTTCACCAGCATCTCCAACACCTTCCTGGATTTTAACCCCGACTCCCTTCTTTTACTTTCAGATGTGAGTTAGGCCATGCACAATTTTTTGGGTGGTTTTGTAAAGCAGTGCATTAAATGTCAACCCACACTTTTGGTAGGTAAGGGACCCATGGCATTGGAACCTGGTGTAGCTGTAGCAGCTGCGGCAGCACAGTCTCCTCCCAAGCAGAGGATCCAGCATTTTGGCATGGGGCTTTTCCTTTGCACCATGGAACCATGGATGGGAAACCATGGCAAGCTTCTCCTATTCTGTCTGCCTTGGTGAGATACTGACCAGCCATCCCAGCACTCTGGCAGCCTCCCATCCCAGCTCCCACGCACGTTACCAGCCACTGGTGTTGGATCACCAAGGAACCAACCTGGCCACCTCCGGGTTGAAGAGAAAACAAAGAGGTTTGACTGCTCAGAGAAGCCTTTTCCCCGTCTGACAGATCCCATGCTGGGTGGTTTTGTATGATGTGCACCACTGCAGGGCCAGGCAGCCGCTTCCTGCTTTCCCTGCTGTTCCCTGAACCCGCGTATCCATCAGCAGCCGCATGTAGCTGCGGGATTTCACCCCCACCCACCCTTCCCATCCAAGGTGAACTGGCAGCCAGGCTTGGCCTTAAGTTTCCTGTCAATTTTCTAGTCCTCATAAATTTAGGAGCCGTCAGCAAAGTAAAGGAGGATCACAATACCATACATGGAGAACTGCATAATCTTGGAGACGAGAGTAAAGGAAATGGGATGAAATTTAAGACTACTAAATGCAAGGTCATGCACTTGGGGATTAACAAGAAATTCTGCTCTAAACTGGGAGCTCATCAGTTGGAAACGAGAGAGGAGCAGAGAGATGTGAGTGTATTAGTTAACCAGAGGATGGCTATGAGCCACCAGAGAGTTGGGCTGTGGAAAAGCAGGAGTCTCAGCCTCTTTCAGGTGAAGCATTCCCAGTTTAGACCAGTGGCACTGCAGTGGGGTCATGGGAAAGATTTCACCTGGGGAGTTCTCTGCATGGATGAGGTCGTTCTACCCATGGAAAGAATGGGCAGGGGAACAAAGAGGTGGTGTTGAGGATGGATCTCAACAGCTCTTGGTTGAACTGTCTGAATTAATACAAATATTAATACAAATATTTATTTTTAGAGGCAAGTGGAAAGGCCAAGAGACACTGCGGGTGCCAGAACAAATGAAAAGAGCATGAAGTGGTGTATTTTGGAAATTACAAATATATTTTTAGTAACAAAGCAGAGAAACTGTGGAGTATAACCCACGTTGCCTGTATCCAATGAGGGATGTTCAGCATTCCAGTTGGGAGCCCTGGCCACAGGCAGCAGCCTGAGCCACCACAATCCTGTGTAATAATCTTGTGGGAGGCTGCATGGAGCCAACAGCAACCTCAAAACCAGGGATACAAGACTGACCTGGTGAGACAGAGGTACCAGAAACCCTCCTAACCATGAAGCTTTTCTCAGCAGCGGGGAGACAGACAACTTTCTAGTGGAATTTTCCAGACCTGCTATGGTCAAGCTGGGAGCTGGCCTCTCCAGCCAGGAAAGCTGCTTTCCCTCTACCAGCTTTCCCTTTTCCACTCCTCTCTGTTCACCAGCTTCAAACAAATTAATCTGAACACAGAACAGAGGAGCTGAAAGTGGTACCTGGGAGGATATTTTCATAGTTGCTTTGCTTTTATTTCTCTTTCCAGCGAGGTTAAAACTTGAGGTTGAGAGAGCACGGAGGATTTTTTTCACATCCCTGCCGTGGGCTGTCAGTTTTCCCCCACCTGGATGTGTGTTCCAGTTTTGGGGACCTCCCATCCCACAGCACTTCACACCCTCTGCAGCCGCCTCCCACAGGGTGCCTCGCGGGATTTAGTGCAAGGACCTTGGAATTAAACATGCTTGGAACAGGTTTATGTTCTGTATTTACTGGCACATGAGCAATGTTTCAAGCTGTACTAAGGGGGTTTTGTCACCCTCTGCACAAAGAACCTTTTCTCCCTGCACAAAGAATTCCTTCCCCTCGCTGCCCTTTTCTCTGCACTTCCCCTCAATGGACACAACCCTCCGGGTATCTCCCAAGCCTGTCCCAAACCTTCCTAGGCATTTCTCACTCTGCTTCGACCAATCCCTGGTTTCTCAACTGTGTCGAGCACCACTTTCCCCTGAGCAGCCCTGTCACAATCTCGGCCAGTTTGAGGGTGTTGCAACTTCTGGCTGGTCTACCCAGAGCATTTTGTGCCTGCGATCCACCATGGGGATTAAAGAGGAAGGAAGAAATCCCAGATTCCAGTGGCATCACATTTTGTTTTATCCTAATGCTATTTGTTACGTGGACAAACCATGGCCCATGGTGTGTCCAGTCAGGATGGGGCAGCACCCAACCCCAAACCACCCATGTGTTCCTTTGACCCTGCCAGGCCACAGCACTGAGGTCCCAAATTGAGGTCAAAGATCTGCCACGGTTGATTCTGAATCCCAAAAAAAAGGCCTTTGGACTCCTTCTCAGGCAGTGTTTTTGTGTCCTCTTCAGTGACTCCAGCCAGGCATCTTCCCTTCTTTTTCCCAGCCGAAAAAGTCCTGCCAAGAAGAAAGTCTTCAGGGTCTGCTCACATTCCAGCAACACTCCGGCCTCCAGAAGTCCTTTTCACAGCACACAATATGGCATTGTGATTAGATATAAACTGAAAGTGTATTTCCTGCCCTTCAGTAATTACACTGGCTTATGGGAGCTTTATTCAGCATGAAGCTTTATTATGCTGCAGAATGAAATTCTGTATAATTTTCCTCTCCTCCAATGCGCAGATGAAAAATCATATTTTGGTCCGAGTTGGGAAGAAAGGCTCAGTTATCACTTGAGAGCGTGGTGTTATTTTCCCCCGGAATTAAAAAATCCATCTGGGTGTACGACCCCGCTCGCCCTCCTGCCTCTCCATTCAGCCTTTTGTATGCATATGAACCTTATCAATTTCCAGTGCCGCGGAAAAGGGAACCAAAACAGCCCCCCCAGCCCTCCCCACTCTAATGGAAACACGTGAGCTGGAGCAAGAAATGAGCACAAACCCCTCCTGCTCCGCTGGGGAGGGGAGGGAGGCACACATGGAATGCCTGGTCCGTGGCTGTCGTCCCTCGGCATCCGTGAGATCCCGTTGCCCGTCGGGGATGTTGGGACAGGCCCTTATTTGTGCAACACTGGCATCAAGCAAGGCTGGACTCCAAAACCAGCTAAAACCAGCGTGGCCACCAAAGGTGGGAGTGCCTCGTGCAGGCAGAGCCCTATTTACTCATCTCACATCAAGACACTGCAGATGTTTCCTTCCTGGCATCTCTTTCTCCAAGAGAGGACTCGAAAAGGCACCAATGGGTGGTCCCATGTCCGCAGGCTCCCACGTCTGTATGAACTGGGAATCACTTTCTGTGCCCTGGGCACTCCAGGACGCTGCTACTGCCACCATCTTTGGAAATAATTAAAGATGATGGTTCCTCTAACAGCCAGAGCTTTTTCTCATGGTAGTGATTGTGAAAATTAGCCTGGTGACAGAATTCATCTGCCTAAATTAGGTATCTATGTTAAGTGAGGTACATGGGATGAATCCATGTATGCCCATCTCAAGACTGGATAAATCACTGAATGCCTTTGTTGCCTTTTCTTTGCCATTTCATGTGGATGGGCTGTGCACATTGCAAGAGGAGGCTGACAGAGACACTCAGGGCAGACAAGGAGCTTGAAAAGCAACTGGTGTGTATCGGAAATTCTTAGTGGGAGTGATCCCTGGAAGCCCTGTGTGATCAGGGATCACTTGGATGGTAGCTCTGATCAGTGTCTGAGACAAGGGAAGGGAAGAGCACCTTGTCTCCCTCATGGGGATATCTTGTGTATCAGTCAAGGCCAAAAGCAGAGTAGAGGACTATCCCTGTCCTGTAATTCCTCCAGGCTCAAATTTACCCCCAATAGGCATTCCAGCTCTCCAGCCTCCCACACACCTAAACAGGTGCTCCATCCATTCCTGCACAAACCATCTTAATGCCCCAAATGCCCCTGCTGTGACCTTGACCAGCCCGTCCTGTCTGCGTTTCTGTTCCTTTTAAATGTCTACTTTTATCCACAGTAAATCAATTGTGTTCAGCACCTGTTTGTTGTCCTCCACTTGATGTCTCTCACTCCAAAGCCAGAAAGCCTCGCAGCAGGGACCTCCACTTCACTCCCTTTCTCTGACCCAAATTTGCCATGGCTGCTGGTCTGTCTCACCCTGGGAAGGTTTGGATGTGATGATATCTGCTCCCCTCGTTCCAGTTGTCCTGGTCACAGCTGTGTTGATGACCAATCCATTCATATCCCATGACGGCAGGCACCGAGATGGATTTGGAAGGTCTTGGAGGTCTGGAACTTTAGATGGACACCGACTTCCAGAAATAAAGATATTTTCTTTGCTGGTTGATGAACAGGACTCTAATAATAAAAGCAACTTGCTCTAGTGGAAGGTGTTCCTGTCTGTGGCTGGGGTGTTGGAATGAGGTGGTTTTTAAGGTCCCTTACAACCCAAAAAATGATGGCATTCTGTGAATATGCACAGCTGGATCATCACCTCTGGTACCAGGCACTGCTGGACTGAATGTGGCAGGGCAGGCCTTTCTGGAGCACAATAACCACCCTTAATATTCAGGCAATATTCAGGGTTGCCAATGGAGATGCATCAATTAAGGGAAAAAAGGAGGTGAAGGGATATGGACAGGGGTCTTGGGTTTTGTTTCCTGCCCGCTGCCCAAGGAGTGAGGGGGAGGGCAGGGCTGTTTAGCAGGTCAGCAGCGAGCAGGGCTATCAGATGCCGTGCCAAGCTAATTCCTAATTGGAGCAGTGTTTGTCAACACTGACAGAGCCTTAATGCACTGTAATCGCTGGAGCCACAAGCTGTGATAGAGATCTAAATCTCTGTGCTCGTGTCACCGCACCCACGCTTGAGCTCTGAGAGAGGCTTTACAAATAGCCCCTGCTTTTCTTACCACCCAGAGAAAGGAGAGGAGGTAAGACATTGATGGTGGGGGGAGAAGGGGAAGAAAGACGCTGATGAGGGGGAAAGAAGTAGCATCGTGCTGCTCTCTTCAGAGATTTCACAGTTGAAACTGGTCTTGTTTCATTGGACAGCAAATACTGTTCACCAGGATGAACATCTGCCTCCAAAAATAGATGCACAACAAACGACCAGATGTTTCAGGATCGCCTGATCTCCTCATATAGTCCTTCCTACTCTCCAACACAGCCTTTCTGGAAGAGCTTCTGTCCACCTTTGTGGATTTTTCCCCTCACAAGAGCTGTAGGAGTCAACTTTATAGAGAAGTGCGTCAAATGCATCAAGGATGAGCTTAGACATAGGTCAGCTTCGAGTTCTGTGGTTGAATCAACTCTTCCAAGTTCAAGAATCTCTCCTAACACAGGAGGTGAGCTAAGGATTTAGTCCCCTGAGGACTTCAGGGTTTTCTTCGCTGACAGGTAACAATAAAGGGTTTAGCCCTAGAGCAGGAGCAACGAGCACCATAAGGGCCATGCTGTGTTACCTGGGAAAAATCTGAAGTTCCATCCACTGTCCAAATTTAATTGAGGACGCATGGAAAGATCTCATTATTACTTCCACGATTTTCTTGAATAAATGCAAGCTGCTCTTTGCAGGTTATCACTGAACTGACTAAGATCCTTTTGTGGTCTTGACAGGAGAAAAATAAACAGATCTTCTACTCTGAGTTGTGATGCTTCCTTGTAGTTCACCTAAAGCATATTTGGATACCAGGATGCAGATAAAATCCTTCCATCCTGCAGGCTTCCACCTCTTCCTCCTGTCACTGATGGGTCTGTGGATACAGAGATGTATTTCCACAACAAAAAACTCACATTGTCTTCAGAAGTCAACAGATGTGTCCTAAATCCAAACAAGGATGGCTGAGAGATCTTGGGAGGAGGAAGAGCCCAAAGGCTCCCTGCAGGTGGGTCTGACCCCCCAAAAGATCCTGGCTTGTCTCATACCCTAGAGTTATGGGGGGACCATGTTTGGCAGGGTTGCTGCAGGGCTGCAGAAGTACCACTTATATTCTCCTCATTCATTCTCCTGGGCTGCCATTCGGTTCCTGCCGTGTCTCCATTCCCCTTGGCAGGATGCAGAAGGGAAAAAAAAACCAGACACCCAGGTATCTCTGCCTTGCATGGATTTATGGAGAGGTAAGGAAATGCATTTTCCATGTCTATGAATTCTCGCCGTGACCATGCGAGGCCACGGCTGTCCTTGTGCATAAACAGCACGAGGAGTGAGTTATTACCAACCCGAAAGACCAGAGCTCCTCATCGGAGGGGGCTTTTGTCTTTCCTTTCACGCCAGCTCCAGAAGCCTCCCAGCCAAGCCTCCTCATGGCATGTGCTCTGCTTACCTGTGATTTATTGACGATAATCACGGGGCGAGCCATTTGTAATCAAACGTACAACAAAGACATCCTCGTGCTGAGAGGCAGTGATAACGCACCATTTAGTAATTTTTGTGCAGTCAGTAATTTGGAGAATGAATGATAATTTCCTGAACTGAGAATCTGCAATGACAACCCTCAGTGCTATTCACTTTGTGAATAAAGATACCTTCCTCTCCATGTCTTGTGATAAATTCCTTTTATTAGGGCCACTTATGTGGGACTTTATCTTAATCGTCTTAAGTGTGGGGCAGTCTCTGTGGTGAGGTTGGGTCGTTTTTCATTACGACCTCCAACATGCTCTGAGAAGTAAATAAATACCAGGCAGTGATATGAAAACAGTCATTAAGTCAAATGACTTTGCTAAGGCAATGCTCTGACTGGCTGCAGACAGCACATCTGCACCACAGGAGGTGCTGAGGAACAGGGGGTCATCTCTTACATCCACCTGAGGAGGATGAACTGTCCAACAGTCCAGCTGGATGGTTTTGACCATCACAGCACTGAGCAGCACCAATGCACTGCACTGCTGCAGTGTGCACCTGCCCGATTCCAACACTTTGAGAATCATAGAATGGAATCACAGCATGGCTTGGGTTGGAAGGGACCTTAAAGCCCATTCAATTCCACCCATGGGCAGGGACACCTTCCACTAGACCAGGATGCTCCAAGCCCTGTCCAGCCTGGCCTTGGAGACTTCCAGGGATGGGGCAGCCACAGCTTCTTATTGTTTAAGCCAGCACGGAGATGCATTTCCTGCATCTCTGGGTTTTCAGGTAGAAACACTACATAAAAATCCAGGGGGATTTTAGGATCTAGCCAGGAGCTCTGCTTGATGGCCCTCATGCTGAAGTGCTTCCTGGAGTCTGTTCAAAACTGGGGGACGGAGTGCTGGAGGCAACTGGTTTCAAGCTAAACTGCTGTTCCCCTCCACATCACAAATCCAGGCTGGGAGCTGCCTCCAACAGCAGGAAGAGCGAGAAGGTTCATTGTCCATTTCTGAGCTTCTTGGACACCATCATCAGGGCTGGCAGGTCCTGGGGGCTGGGTGGTCCTCTCCCCTTTTCCAGCTCAAACACAAACCACACAGTGTCTGTGTGATCCAACAGGAGAAACATCTCCCCTCCACCAGTGACACGGTGTCTGCTCTGCACACCTTCATCCCCTCAGCGCTGCCCTAAGGTTTGATAAAACCGTGCACAGAGCAAAAACATAGGGTATTTTTTCCTGAAGGCAACAGGAAGGCTGACAAGGAATCTGTTTCTGTCACAGGACTGGGTTTTGGTCTTCACTGGCATTTCCAGCATGGAGAGGCACTTGATTTCTATGCCACCAATAGCATTTCCAGGGAATAAACAGTGTTACAGGTGGGGGCACAGCACAGACTGCTGCCTGTCTCCCAGGTAATTTGGACTGTGGTCACCTCCTGAAGGCCAAGTGTGGGCTGCTCACTGAAATTGTTGCCTGTGGCATTCACAGACATGATTTTTTTTCTTTCCTGGCTGTGAGCACACAGCTCCTCGCTCCTCTCTTCCCTCTCCTCATTGCAGCTGTGATTTAATTCCAGACAGGCAAAGTTTGGAAACATGCAGATTATTCCTGTTCTATCTTAATCATCCTCACCAGGGAGAAATAGAAGAGGAGAGCTTTTTAAAACACTTGGATAAAATGAACTGGAACGATGAGGTACATTAAGAACAGGAAAATCTAAATGAGGTGGAAATAACGTCTTTATTGGAAGGACACATTTTAATCTCTCTCTTCTGCACTTACATGAACACACCTGATGCCAAGGCAGGAGGAAAAGGTATAAACTGAGAGACTGCCTTGGCACTCAGTCTTTGCCAGCTCTGCCTGTGGCACTTCCCAAATCCTGGCACTGCGGTCTTCCAACCAATGGCCGGCACTGCAGAAACCTGCCACTGAAGAATCAGGGAATCCTGGAATATCCTGAGCTGGAAGGAAAGCCAAAGGATCACTCAGTCCAACACCGATGGAATCCACCACAAGCTTCTCCTGTGATGCTGCTTGGAGAGGTGGGAAGTGCCCACCTTGCTGAGTTGAACACAGCCAGCCCCTCTAAGCAGCAATTCCACAGGCACCAGGATCCAGCTGGGTGCCTCCACCAGGCTCCGTTATGGGAGCAGTGGCCAGTCTGGGGAGTCCTTAGAGTGTGTTGTGGAGTAGCTGGTGGTGTCAACCTGGAGGTGCACTGACCTGTGAATTGGTGATCCCGAGGATGACAGAGCTCAAGGGAAGCTTTTGGTGAGAGACAAAAAACGGAGAGTAATGTGTGGCCTGCAGGATGGCTCCACAAGGAGGGTGTACCTGACCATGCCTGCCCAGCAATGGACCAGGCAGGTGACTGGCTGCCTTTGGAGACTCCATTGCTCACCTTTGTGGCACAGAAGAGTTTCCCCTCCACCTCTGTTCATTACACAGCCAAAGACCCTTTCTGAATGGTGAATTCATGATGCTGCCCCAAAGAGGTCCCAATCATCATCTGCCAGTAGGGTTGGGCTTTTTGACCTGATCAGGAAAAGGATCCTTTACATAGGAAAGATACCAAAAATGATGTGTGACTCCCTCCTCTGGCCTGAAAAGAGGCAGGTCACTGGGTGAACTTGAGATTTTAATTTTACGAATCATCTTTTGAACCATGCTCATTGTAGTGCTTGATAGAGTCTGTTTCCCTCCTGATCCTGCTGATTATAGATTTTCTTCTAAGTGGTCTCTCTCATTTCTAATGTGCTGCTATTATTCAAAGTGATTAATTGAAGTCGTTGGTCAAACCTGTACCTGGATATGAGTTTTAACCATGGATGTGCCATACTGAGGCTGTGTTCTTGATCTGTGTTTCCTGAGGCATCCAACATTTTCAACACTCCAGTGGTTGTATTTCCACAGCAGACAATGCAATAAGACACAAAATGAAATAGATATAGTTGGAAGAAACCCATGAGGATCATCCAGTCCAGCTCCTGGCCCTGCACAGACACCCCAACAACCCCACCCTGTGCATCCCTGGCAGCACTGTCCTAACACCCCTGGAGCTCTGGCAGCCTTGTGGCCGGGACCATTCCCTGGGGAGCCTGGGCAGTGCCCAGCACCCTCTGGGGAAAGAACCTTTTCCTGATATCCACCTAAACCCTCCCCTGGCACAGCTCCAGCCACCCCCTCAGGCCCTGTCCCTGGCCACAGAGAGCAGAAATCAGAGCTGCCCCTTGGGAGGAAGTTTAGTTCAGGTTGTGGGGAGGGTGAACAAAGAGAAATGGTACAAAAAACCTATGAATGTGAAGGATGACCAACAACGGGCTTGTCAGACCTGGAAGAAGATGCCAGCAGGAGGGATGAAGGCAGCTGCTGTTTTCCTGGGTCATCCCAGTGTCATAAAATGGTTTGGGTTAGAAGGGACCTTAAAGCTCACCTTATTCCACCCCCTGCCACGGGCAGGGACACCTTCCACAAGACCAGATTGCTCCAAGCCCCCTCCAACCTGGCTTTGAACACTTCCAGGGATGAATCAGGAGGGCTGGACTCAACATGTCTTCTCCACTGCTAAGAACGTACATTCTCAAGTGATTCACCTCCAAAAATAAGCAGTAAAGGTACAATTTGCTCCCCTCTGATCCTCAGAAAAGCAAATATGATGGCTCCACCAGCAGGGCAGGAGCGACCACCTGGATGTCCCAGTTCAGGTAGCACTGATGAAGGATGTGGTGGGATCAGGAGCTGATGCTAACACTGCTGTGACAAAGATTTGAAAAAGGGTGACAGGGGCCCAGAGCTTGCAGGGTGTGAGAGCCAGGAGTGGGCTGCTGTCCTCTTGTCCCATACTGTGACCTGGAGATGTTGCCGGTAGGACAGGAGGACGCAGCCTCAGGTTGCACCAGATGAGATTCAGATTGGATATTAGGGAAAACTTCTTCACTGAAAAGGTGGTCAGGCACTGGAACAGGCTGCCCAGAGCAGGGGTGGAATCGCTGTCCCTGGAGGGATTTAAAGGCACGTGACTGAAAAGGGATTTAAAAGGATGTGGCACTTGGGGCCATGGGTCAGTGCTGGCCTTGGCAGCGCTGGGGGAGCGGTTGGACTCCATGGTCTTGGAGGGCTTTTCCAACCTTAACAAGCCCACGGCTCTGTGGTCAAGATGGACATGCCAGGGCTGTGTCCCCACACTGTCCCTGCTGCAGCCACCCCAGACCTCATCCCTTGGGTGGTCCCTGTGCAGAGCAGGACTGCAATGCCAATTAAAGCAGTGGCAATTAAAGGGCGGAACGGGGAGCGGGGGGGATGGAGAGGCTGGAGAGGCAGCAGGATGCTGGAGCCATCCTCTGTCGACAAAGTGCTGAGACAACAAACTTAACCTCTCTGTCCACGGCGCGCCTATCAGCCATGGTTATTAAATCCCACAAAAGGGAGAAGAGCAGGAGTGAATAGGGTTGAAAGAAAAAGCACTTTCCCCATTTGGATTACCTCCTACAGAACAGGACCTGCCAGTGAAAGGCGGAGAGTGTAATTGCTGGCCTGAAAGAGAGGGGAAAAAAAGGAGGAAAAAAAAACTATAAAGGGAAAGAAAGAAAGAAGGAAGGGGGGAAAAATTGATAATGAACAATTTATCCTCTGAGCTAACAGTTAATTAATTCTGAAAATATCTGTCAGGCTAATGGAGGGGGGGTAGCTGTGCCACTGAACACAATTAGTAAAATAATAATAACAAAAAAGGGGGAAAAAAGAAGAAAAAAGATTTTTTTAAGGTGTTGCTATCTTCTTAGAGACCAGGCCCTTGGCTTCCCAATGTCATTCTCAACACATTTTTTTTTTTCTTCTCTCCCTTCGTCTCTTTTCAGAAATTGTTCTCATGAATGATTTATATATGTCTAGTTATCTGGAGTGATTTCTATGGACCCGGGCGCATTGCTGCATAATTGTTAATTTTAATGCCATAATAGCTTCAGATGGAGGAAGAGATTAGGCGTTTATTGCACAATTAAATGAAACATACTTGAGAATCACAAAAGGTTCCGTAATTATTTCAGACCATTAATAAAATGGGCATTAAATTATATGGGACACAAAAGGGAAAGGAAATAGATTTTCATTACAGCAATAGAAGCCGAGAGTAGTAATAGATCCTTGTTGAATTCTCTTTCTCTCTCTCTCTCTCTGAAATTAATTGTTGCCCGGCTTATTTCAAAGCAAAATAAAAGAGAAATAAAGTGTGTTAAAGAACCTCTGATGAAAGGGCTTTGTTTGATAAGGACAATAGCCAGTGATACACTCTGGGAAAAAAAAAAAAAGGAAGGGAAAAAAAAAGGAAGATTTGATTTTGGCTTCCTGCCCTTAGTCCTGAAGGCAGAACGGGGCCTGTGTGCAGACTCACAGGCCCTCTCCTCCCCTTTCCAACACCACATGGGAGGGAGAAGGAGGGACGTGGGAAGTTCCCCATCCATTCCCAAGTGCCCCCGGTGATGGGACCAGCTGTGGGTTTGGCACCAGGGGCAGGAGATGCTGCAAACTGGCAGAAATCCCAGCAATGTTCTCACAGCGCTTGGCTCTTTCTAGATAAGACCACGAGCAGTGGATTTGCCTTGCACGGAAGATCCAGGGCCTACCATGGACAAGGAACTGCAGCTGGAGCTTCCCAGGTGTTCAAACTGCAGCAGAGCCTGGAGAGCTTGTCCTCTGAGCAGCCCCTG
Source organism: Climacteris rufus (assembly GCA_013398175.1). NCBI lineage: Eukaryota > Metazoa > Chordata > Aves > Passeriformes > Climacteridae > Climacteris > Climacteris rufus. Next base: position 169,019 of record VZRZ01008565.1, read on the forward strand.
GGGGTCCCAGCGGGGCACAACACGAGGGGCTGGGGGAAGAGGAGCTCCTGTTGCACCTGGCAGGGACAGCCCACAGCAGCCTGGACCTGAATGTCACCAAAACCTCACCTCTCGGTCTGGGAAGGCCCAAGGACAGGATTCACCTGAAAAGCACGTCACAAGAGCCCTTAGAAACCATGACCCGCTGCTCCTTATTCCGACAATAATTAGTTACAATGACAAAATAAGAGGGCATGAGCAATATCTGGTTCCCTCCTTGAAGTGAGGGACATCCCAAAAATCCGCAGTGCTGGTGGAGGGGAAGGAGTCATAGCCCACTGGGGCAAGTTTTCAGGGATACTCAGGATTTCTGGAAGTAATAAGTGGCAGCTCTTGGCAGTTACAGAAGTCCATGGTGATTTAGGCAGTTTGGAAAACCTCACGATGCTTTCAGGCTCCTAAACATAGTTGAAAACATGCCCGTGGTCCTAGCGGAGTTTGTAGGGATCTGAGTGACCAGCGGCACAACTGAGAGTGAGAGAGGTCAAAAGAGGGTCATTTGTAGATAATGGTGAGCTCATCCTCCACCTCCCAGCCTGACTTCCCTGTCCTTACACTCCTCTGGGAAGCCCTAACGAAAAAATAATCCTAAAGCATTGCTTTTGGTCCATGAAATGCTGTGCATGGCCGGGTCCCTTGCACAGCTCTCTCCAGAGGCTGCAGAGGTTTCCAAGAAGATCCCTTTGTTAAAAAAAAATTTAAAAAATTAAAAAAATAAAAAAAAATTGAAAGGGGGGAAACCAAGACAGAAACATTAAAAAAATGTCTTGGCAAAGCAAAGTTTACCAAAAAATGTGCTATGTCTGAGGGAACCAGGACCAGCTCCTGCATCCCCCACTGCGTGTGCCGAGCAGGCAGCCCGGGAAGCTGTCATCCCCTCTCGCCGAGGGGCGGGAATTGCAGAGGGATCAGAAACAAGGAGCATCCGAAGGCAGGGATAAACAAACAAGCAGCGAGGGTGTCTCTTCCCGGAGCACAACTGCACTTGAAAATCGAGCTCAGCTGACGCAGATCAGACGCACGCTGCTATTTTTAGGCTCCTTGCAGTGTTTTACTCTGCAGCTGCATTCCAGACCTGATCCCGTTCCCTTGGCACTGGGAGAAGTGATCACTAAATGGACAGGGATGGCCTTTGACTGTCCATGGATGTGGGCAGTGGGAAGCTGTGGCAGAGCTTCTCCTGGGAAAATTGTTTTTTTAATAGCAGGCATGTGTTGAGGGGAGGGGCTGAGCCCCTGCCTTCTTCAGGAATGGGAAAAGAGTCTGAGGACAGGGACCCCCCAGCACCTTTGTGCAGCTGGATTTGGGTATTTTCTGGGAAAAACAGAGCAGGCAGGAAGGTTTCTGCGTGGTACTGTCCCTGGGACTCCAGCACGATGCACTGCAAAGAGTGGAGAGCTGGGACAAGGGACAGCGCCCCGCAAACCCTCCCAGCCTTCTGTCCCACCAGCACCATGCCGAGCACCTGAAGCTTTGGTGATGGGATTAAGCCTGCAGCAGGAACCAACAGAAAAGGAGTTTGACACTGAGCGACTTAAGGAGAAATTGGAAAAAAATATTTAGGGAAAAAAAAAAAAAAAAAGAGGGAATGGTCGTTCACGGGGGGAGGAGCAAACGGGAGCCAAAGCAGCAGAAAAAAAGCGGTGAAGTCGCTGTAGAGAAGCAGCAATGAGGGGCCCGTGGGCTGCGGCGCCGGCGCCCTCTCCTGGGCTCAGCCAGCCGTGCTCCGGGCCGGGGGGAACCGGGACCCCGGCAGGGAGCGATGGACCCCGGGGAGGGAGCGATGGACCACGGGGAGGGAGGGATGGACCCCGGGGAGGAGAGGGATGGACCCCGGGGAGGGAGGGATGGACCACGGGGAGGGAGGGATGAGCACCGGGAAGGCAGCGATGCGCCCCGACGGGCAAGTGTTGCTCTCAGAGTGGGAGTGATGCTCCCTGGAGTGGGAGTGATGCTCTCTATGGAGAGTGTTGCTCCCTGAGGAAGAGAGTGATGCACCCCAGGGAAGGGAGTGATGCTCCCTGGAAAGGGACTGATGCTCCCGAGGAGGGAGTGATGCTCCCTGGAAAGGGATTGTTGCTCCCAGGGCGGGATTGATGCTCCCAGGGCGTGAGTGATGCTCCCCGGATGGGAGTGATACTCCCTGCAGAGGGAGTGATGCGCTCGATGTGGAAGTGATGCACCCTGAAAAGTGGAGTGATGCTCCCAGGGAAGGGACTGACACTCCCCAGGGAAGAGAGTGATGTTCCCTGAGTGGGAGTGATGTTCCCCAGAGAAAGGAGTGGTGCTCCCAGGGATAGAGTGGTGAGGCCTGGGTGTGGGGCAGAGCCATCCGAGTTCAGACAGGGTACAGCCCTTCAGAAAAGCAGGAAGCCCTGCACTGATTGGATGCAGCACCAAATCAGCAAAAGGATACTTAGAGGGAAAAATAAGAAGCTAAAAGAAGAGTTGGTCAGGGAAAGCAGGGACAGGTGAGAAAGTCTTAGGGAGATGAAAGAAGGTCAGCATTAGAGGAAAACAAATAAGAAGATGAAATAAAACATGAACAATGGAAAGTATTATAGAGTAGCTAAAAAGGACACAGAAAAGAGCCAAGTGCAGCAGGAGGTCAGCCATGTCACCCAGCTGGAAATCAGCAAGAAGAGGACTCAAGACGTGGGGTGAGTTTGATTTTAATACGAGGGAAGTTCTACTTTTTCCAGGCCAGCTCTTGGAGGGATGACTCACAGCACGGGGCAAGGTCCTCTCTGCTCCCCAAGGACACTCCTCATGGAGTGCACAACATCACTGGGGAAGAGGAGCAGTGCCTTGTCCTCTGCTCTGGGGACAGCAGTGCCCCTGTCATCATCTCCTTCTGCACAAGGACAGAGAAGTTCCCGATTTGTGCTGCTCTGGACTTGTCTCTGAGTGTTGGTGTCACATGAGGGCTCACAGCAAACTGTCTTTGATAGGTGCTAGGAGGAATAGGTGCAACTCGGGTCTCCAGCTGTGTGAAACTTTGGAAATGTTGCTGTTGTGCTCTAAGGAGGCAATGGGAAAGGAGATGAAATCCAGAAACTTGGAACAGCGGGGCAAAACGGAGAAGGAGGAGACAGCTGATCCCAGTGGCCACCTTTAAGCCAGACCAAAAGGCAAAGCTCAGAGTAAGGAACAACAAAAGTGTCACCTCACTGCGCCTGGAGCTGGAGGAGGAGGAGGTTCAGGGCCAGCAGCACCTGGGGCTTGAGCAAGAGAAGGGAAGGAGCAGCTCCAAGAATGCTCCAGAGCAGGAGACCCTTGGAGAAGACGCCAGAGGCCTCACAGCACATGCAAGATCCTTCTAAATGCAGCCTTAATGCACAATCTGAGTCCGTCTTTTCGTTGTAGGCACCCAGCACAAGTTTTTGGAATCTGCAGAGGGGTCTTTCAGTTTGGGTCTCTTGGGTGAGTGGGGAGGATGCAGGAAGGCATTTGGAATCTCATTATGCTTTAAATTCAGGCAGTTTTGTCAGGATTGATCACCTTTCAGACACAAACAGGAAATACTGCCGTGGGATATTACCCCGTGGGGTAGAGGGGGACTCATAGCCGGGTGCTTTCTCCTAGGAAAACTCACCTGGTGAGACCAGCAGTGTGAACTGGTGCAGAACTCCGGCTCTCCCGGCCGCGTTTTCCCGGACAGCCGCTCCCCGCCTGGCTGCGGGATGGAGGAGGTGCCGGCTCCGGCATCGCCCCTGCTCCAGCTCCATCTCCAGGGGCTGCGGCTCCCGACAAGGCCTGCACAGATAACGTGCTTAGCACGGCGAGGGGCGAGGGGAGGCAGGAGCGGCGAGTGCAGCGGTGCGTCCTGCGCTCCCCCCGGCCCCACGGCAGCTCCGCGCTAATCGCCCGCCTCCCCCGATTAGCCCCGGGAAAGCCGCGATTTGGCAACTTCACCTGCCCTGGAGGAAAGCCCGGCATCCACGGAAAACTCAGGAATTCCTTGATTTGCTTGCAAGGCCAAGGAAAATGCCTACTCCTGTGCTCTGTGTGGTGGTCAGTGAGGAACACCGTCCCCGTGCCCTGGTGACACAAACCTGTCCCTATCCATCACACATGACCCTGACACCGCCATGCACTCCAGGTTTGCCTGAATTCAGGGCTGCGTTCATTAGCAGAGCCTAACGAGCGCCCTGATTATCATCATCCTCATTCCGAGCACCGAGAAGACGCTGACCTCGGTAATGCTCCACAGAAACCTGTTTTAGCTGATCCAAACCAGGCAGCAGGCACCAGGGGCTTTGGAGTGTGTATTCATGATGCAGAAATAGAGGAATCAGCGTAAAAAAATAATAAATAAGTCCACATGAACGTCTTGGTTGAAGGGGGAAGCAGTTTTGTTTAGAGCTGGAGTCAGCCACGCTTGAACACAAAGGTCAACATTGGAAAGAGAAACAAGAGCAACCAGAAAACAAAAGGAAACTGGTGAAGCCAGTGAGGCTGGATTAGAGTTTCCTAGATCGGGGTCAGAGAGGGGAGAGCTTTTAGCAGTGATTTGCACTCTCCGAATGAAAGCTTCAGGATTTTGCTCCACTTCAAAGAAAAGATGCCCAGCCCAGCCCGCTCCAGCCCCTCCTGGTCACGCCGGGCAGGCAGGAGCGGGGTGAGCCCTGCTCACATGGAGGAGGAGGAGGGAGAAGGGGATCACACCTCCACTCCTCCTGCTGGGAACTTGCCGGGGAGATTTCAAAGCAGGGCACAAAGATTGAGCTGCCTGGCTTCTGCTGAGTGAAACAGCGGCTGAACAGCCAAATCTCCAGGCAGAGCTTCCCAGGCTCGCTCCCTGCTCTCCAAAGGCCCCGCTGCAGCGTTTGGGGGGGGGTGTCAGGTGTCCAGGAAGGACCTGTGTCGGCTGAGATCGTGGCACAGCTCTGCCACTTGACACCAATGCAGGAGCTCGGTGATGGGCAACCCCCAGCCCTGGAATACGGGGTTTGGGGTGCAGGAGGGTGACACTGTGGATGGGATGCTCCATCCCTGGAAGTGTTCCAGGCCGGGCTGAACAGGCTTGGAGCAACCTGGGCTAGTGGGAGGTGTCCCTGCCCATGGCAGGGGTGGCACTGGATGGGCTTTAAGGTGCCTTCCCAGCCAAACCATTCCATGATTCCCCGTTTCCCTGCACCAGCGCAGACACACCTTCTCTTTGGGCTCTCACACAGCTGAGTCTCCACCTCGTGCACATCCCTCAGCTTTATTCTTGCAGACTTTTAAACTCCGCTCATTTATCAGCACATCCCAAAGTGTTTCTGGCACCTCCCCATAGCTTGACACACGGATCCTCCCCGCGAGGGTCTGGAATTGCTCTGCTGTGTCCCTGTCCCAGGCAGTGTGGATTGGCAGCTACGGCCGTGGCTGCTGCCGGCTGGAGCTGCCGCTCTCACTTCAGTGGCACTGAGCTATTTCGGAGCAGCCGGGACCTGCCCGAGCCCTGCACCGCCTTTCCCAGACACCGGCGGGAGTGTTTTACAAAGGGCTTTGTGCCATCAACCCCATGCTTCCCCATGGGATATTGCTGCCTTGTCACACCAAGACATCGGACATGGCCTTCTGCAGACCCTCGTTGCTCTTGCCTTTATTTTAGCTTAAATTTTGAGATGTTGTGGGTCCAGCAGCACCCCCAGTGTTTAAGAGTTTTATTTTCCCAAAAAGCCCTTTAAAGTAGAAAAACACAGCCATGCCCACTACAACCCCTGCATTTCACCCTGATTTGAGTTTGTAGCAGTTTCCTCTTCCTTTCCTCCTTTTTTTTTGAGGTGTGATTTATCATAGATTTAAAAATGTGGGATATCGGTAAACTCATTCTTTTTCAAATGGAAAATTCCTGGTTTGCAAGGGAAGGAGAAAATGCATTTTCTTTGAAAAATTCCTGCATTAGAATAAAAAGCCCTTCCAAGTGAATAACACAAATATTGTGCAACTGCAACAGGAAAATGGAAACGGGCAGAATTTTTGCAAACCATTTTCGTAGATTCATGGAATGGTTGAGGTTGGAGGGGACTTAAAGATACCTAGAGCAGATCATCTTTTAGCACTGTGTTTGCTGACAGGCAGGAGCACTCCACGCCTGGAAATGTGCCGAGAGGCTGCATTCCCATCCCGCTTTATCCCTGGACCATTCTGCCCTGAGATCCTGCTGAGGATGGGGAGCGAATCCCTCTGACCCCGGCAGCGCCACGGCCCTGCCAGGCAACGACCAAAGCGTGGCATGACTCAGAGGGAGTCCTCGGGCTGCAATTAAACACACAGCCGGGACTGATTAATTGGAAAAGAATCCTTCTCTGTAAACGGAAGAAAATACCACACTCAGCGCACGTGTCAGGGCAGCGATGGGGATGGGCAGAAGCCTTGGCACAGCCCAGCTGCCTTCCCTCGGGACTCTGCATGCCTTTAACCTCCGGGGAAACCGTGTGCTGGGATGCTCCCAAAGCCAGAAGAAGCCACCCAAGAAGGAAGATTCCCTCCTCCTGTTCTTTGGAGTTAGTTTTGGGGACGGGTCGCTGAAGAGCACCGCATGCACAGGAATAAATCTTCACTGTATCTCAGTGAATTTCTGCTCAAGGAGAAATTGTTGTCACCCCACAGGGGAAAACTCCAGTGTTAACGTGAGAATAACAGCAAAAAAAAAAAAAAAAAAAAAAAAAAAAAAAAAAAAAAAAAAAAAAAAAGGGCTAAACTACTTATTTTCTCTGCTTTGATTCATTTTGGAGGCTCAGTCCTCCTGTGTCTCTGATTGACGGGCAGCGTGAGATGCTGAAGTCGGTTAATTGTTATGGATCCCTGGGGCGTTATTCCAAGCCACGTGAAAGCACCGAAGGGAGCAATAATCACCTGTGATTCTGGTGAGAACGTTAATCCTATAAAATCGGGGAAATTCTTCAGTTTGGGGAGCACGTGGGACCAGTTTGCTCATCCGCAGTGAACCTTCCCCGTGCCGTGCCGAGGGGTCAGATCTCCTCCTGTGGGATGGGTTGGGCCTCGTCTTTTGGAAACTGCCCCACTGGGATTTAGGGCCCCAGTGGATGGAGAAGTGGATGATAAGGGCAGAATGAGGACATGAGAGACTCGTTATGTGGCTGCTCGTGTCACTGCAGCCGGAAGGGAGGCACTGAGATAATTGATGCAAAGTTGTCTTTTTCCTGGTAAAACAGGCCAGTGGCAATTCCTTTGGTCTGAAATCTTGATGTCTACTCCAGGGCAGGAGCCATGCCGACCCGGCTCCCAACTAAAACCAGCACTGTCTGGATAGGGCAGTGGCAAGTCCACCACCCCCACCACCTCCGGTGGGCCTGAGGGATCTCGTGGTCTTCACAAACCACTGAATCACAACGGAGCCGGGGCTCCAGTGGGAAATGAAGATGTTTCTTTCGGGTTTATGCCCCGGGCTGCATTTGGATGGATGGAGCAGCCCGATCTGTGCCATCAAGCAGCGCTTCCCAGGGGAGGGTGGTGGTCGGGGGAGCTATCTGAGTGCCCAGGGAGTGGGAAAAGTCAGTACTCTGCACACAGCACTCCTTCTTCCTCCTTGCCCTGCAAACGTGCAGCTGCTGATTAAATCCCTTTTCAGAGGGGAGAGTTACAAGGCTCCTACAGCTTTCCCCAGCAGAGACCTCTCTGCTCCGCCTGTGTTTGCATTCTCACATCGGCCTCTGCCCGCTGAATAACAGCAGTAATTGGATGTGTTTAAATAGCGCTGCTCACTATTGTTTGCCCAGTAATCAGACACGTCTCCCATTCCCTGGAACCTGAGCGCCACGTGCCGCAGAGGAAGGAGAGCCACAGCTCCTCCTCCTCCTCCTCTCCTCCCACCTGCCTCCCCTCACCTCTCCACGCTGCCTGAGGTGGGCTTGCAAATTGTATTCCAGCGATATCAAGTTTTCCCCCATCCGTAGCAAGCGGAACACTGGAATTACATCCAGGGCAACCTCGTTGTGTTTGTTGGGGTGGGAATTGCTCATGGAGGCAAAGGGCTTGAACAGAGGAGGTGGGGCTGATCCACTGCTTCTCGTGGTCAGAATCTGGGATGGAGGCAGACGGTGCAATAGAAGGGATGAGGATGCTGTTCATGGGTTTTCCCGGGAGTATTCAGGCTGGCAGGTGGAGAACTTACTGTCTTGGTGTGTTGACTCTTGGAGATGCATGAGCAGCACTGGTTGGCCTCTGTGGAAGCTGGGATGGTGGATGCACCATTGGATGCCAATGCTCTCGGACATGCCTGTGGGTCAGAGAGGCCTTGGCGAGGACCACCACCCCCACAGGGGTCACAGTCTGTGTTGGAGCAGCCCCATTTGCAGGAGAAGCAGGGCATTCCTGCCTGGTGGAGCAGGTTTGCGCTGAGCACCTCTTTGGTCCTTCCTCTTGCTCCCATGGCTCCTTAAAAAGGAAGGGGGAGAAACACCAATCCAGGCTGGGAAGCAGCAGCAAAGGACCTGACTCACCACTGAGATGTAGATACCAGGCCAACAACGAGGCTTTGCTGGCAGCCCATTGGCCACACGTCTTTGTGTGAGCCGTGCCACGGCTCTTTATCATGACTAATAGACACACTTGCAGAAATCAGACTCTATTTCCAAGTGATTCATGAGCGTGTAGGAAAATGGGGGGGGGGGGGGGGGACAAAAGCATAAATAACA
>VZRZ01008565.1:193289-252937 GCA_013398175.1 Climacteris rufus
ACCTCCTGTTTATCTGCTCCCCCGATTCTCCCCCTCTTTTTGGGGTGTTTTTATTTTCCTATTTTCTGCCTTTTTTTATTTTTTTAAGAGACCCCTGAGAAGGCAGCGAGGTGCCGTCCTCTCCGCCGGGTCTATCTGTAATTGAATCTAGGTCAGTTATTCTAAAGCATGGGAGAGGCTGATTCCCTCTTTCCGACATCAGCCCGGAATTTGGGAGGCGGGGGGCNCTTTTAATATGCTTCCAGATGGGGGCAAAATGATTTACATGGGAGTTTATTTCCTCTTTGCTGATATGAAAGAATTACAGATACAAAACCCACTGATCTATAGAATAAAAAAAAAAAGAAAAGAAATGTTATTTTCCTGTAAAGGTATCAGTTCATTTATATTCATTTAACCATCCATCCATCAATTCACTTTCTCACTCCCTGCACATTCTCTCTGCCTCTGGTAAACCTACCCCACCAATATACTTTTCTAGAATATACAATGAAGTTTCCTTAAAAAAAGGAAATGATATGAGATTCAGCTGGAGTAGGTAAAGAGAAGTTTCCCTTCTCCTCCTCCTGTCCCCAGCTCCTATTTTATCTTACAGACTTTGAGTAAATTAGCAATATGAAAAAGGAAATGGTGTAGTTGGGAAAAAAATGTCTGTGTAAATCTATAAATACTGTACACAGTATAGGTGTTACAGATATGTACATATATAAAATATAGAGAGCAGAGTCGGTGTGCTCAACATGTATGTGCTGCGTCTCCGTGCTTGTGTGATGCAAACCGTTCGTTCTGTGCCTGTGTGCGTGCCTCTAAAATAAAATACACACATATTGTACAGCTGTTTACAGCATTCATATATCCCGAGCACACGGCCACAGAGTTAACCAAGCCTCCAGCCTGCGTATGCTGCAGATATGCACAATATATACGACAGCCCAGCACGTGCCGAGGCAGCGGCCCTCTGAATCGCAGCAGAACACCTGGATTTAAATATAAAATATTGCCTGAAGTTGCCAGCACGTGTCCTTCGTGAGGGCTGAGGCAGCCGAGGTGCCCGTGTTTGGGGTGCGCTCTGACGCGAGCTCGGCCGCGCACACAGCACACGGCACGGCTCGGCCCCGCGGCCTCCGACCTCACAAACCTGAGGGCCACCTCTGTGTTTCTTTGCATTCTGGATGGTGCCTGGAGCTGAGATCTGACTTTCCTTGCAGGAGGAAACCTCTGTCCTGACAGAGCAAACCTCTGTCCTGACAGCTCCGAGTATCAAACCAACCCTACCTGGCTGAGCCCTCCCTGTGGCTCTGCCTCGCCAGGCATGAAGAGGGGACAGAGGCGCCTTCTTTCTCCCTGTGGTCTCGGCATGATGGCCCTTCCTTCCAGGAATATTTCCTGGGAGGATGAGCCCGTGTGCCCAAAGACAGAGGCTGCCAAACAATCCGTCATTTCCCAGAGACCTTCGCCCAGGCTGGGGGCGGAGGGATGCGGAATAACTTCTTTTTCTGCTTTAAATGCAGTGGCAAGAGCTGTGTAAGAAGTTGCTTTTTTCTTGTTAAAAGCAGGTAAACAGAGAGACAGCTAGATTTGGAAATGCCTCTCTATATTTAGATAAAAATATACATCTTTATCTCCAGACAGATACGGATATAGATCCGCATATAATTTTCCTTGTGGCTGCTGCTAAAGAGCCTCAGCCGTCGCTCAGGGGGTCCTTGCCTGCCTTTTTCAAAACTCCCTGTCTAAATAAAGGCACCAGGCAATGCCCCCCAGATCAAACAAGCTGGTGGCACTGCAGATGCCAGCACCTCGTGGGTGCCTGCCCTGCGCAGATCCCACACACCCGTGCTCCACATCAAAGGCTGGAGTTCCCAGGCTCCGTGTTGGAACTGACACCAGCAAACGTTCCCCTGCCTCGTGTTTCCAACCAGGACCTGAACAAATGCATAATCATATCACATAGCATAATTAATAGTGCTATCACCATGAAGGACTCTTAAAGGAAAGGCTGTTGAAAGAGAGTTCCTGAAGATAATCCTTTTAAAAGGTTCTCTTAAAATGCAACCACTGGCGGGAATAAGGCAGGTTTAGTTCCAACATCTTAATACCTCTGGATAGCAGAGTTTTAGATCTTGTTAATGTCTTTCCTTTAATAGTGGCTTGACTTTTGATTTGGGACTTGCACTTTTTGGAAGATCTCGTTGCTGTTGTGGTTCTCAACAGAGAAGGTCCTTGAGGAGGCCCAGCCCGGCTCCCTGTTCCATTGACCCGTCGGGGACTCAACCTCGTTCCTGCTGGAAATCCAACGTGACCTCATCCTGTCTGGGCTGGTGTCCTGCACTTTTGTCTAATGACCCATTTGAACAATTTTCAGGGTGCTGCTTAATTTGTTTTTTTCCCATTCTGGACGGCACCCCAGCTCCTAGCCCACGGGGCATGGGCTTCAGCTGCTCTCCAGCTCCTTCCTTAGCGGTGTCTCCCGACTCCTTCGTTGTGCCCAGAGAATTCCTGCGTGGTGTCCATGCTGGGGTCGGTAAGTAAATCACTTTATTTTGGCTTTCCCAAATAATAGCTGTGTGAAATGAGGCAGAGGCACACAATGATCTGCATGTCCAGCGGATAAATGGGCACCAGTGGGCTTTGCCCAGTGCTCCCCCGAATCCTTCCTCGGTCTTCCATCCCAGGAGCTCTTCCCATGGTTATTTTGTGTCCTCACACTTCTCAGGCTGCATGGGGAGGGCAAAGCTTAAGAAACTGGGACTATGCAGTGGAGCACACCTCTGGTAGGAGATCCTGGGAGCAGCCAGGTCCTGCCTTTTGCTGTCACTGCTTGTCTAGAGCTTCAGGTGAGGATCCAGCCTGCTGCTTTTCAGCAGGAAAAGTTTTAGATTTGTGAAAAATGTCATCAAATTGGTCTGGAAATAAGTAAGGGCTTTTGGAGTAAGAGGGGATGGACACCTCCTCCCAACAGTAATAATTAAAAGAAATAAAAGTAAAAATTAAATTCATTTAAATCAGATATTTTTACCTCTTTGTCTTACAGCTGTGCACAATCCTTTAGGCTATGCCAGTGAATGTTTCTCTGTTGGTGATGGATTTGGTGTAAGACCTCTCTAACCCCACACGGCCTCTGGAAAACCAGGGACCTCCATTCCCACAACAGTGAGGACCAGGCTGTCACACTGTGGTGCTGTGTGTAGGGAAAAGCAGGTTGAGGGCAGCTTAAGTGGTTTTTGGAGTGCTCTGCTGTTGTCCCCTCTCTCGGAGGCTGGCACCGGTGGAGTTTGCCCAGCGCGGTCAGATGTGGTGCCACCAGAGCTCAGATCCTCCTTGGGAGTGACAGTGGCAAAACCTTTTGTGTCTCCCAGGAGGGCAAGGTCAGGTCACTGGTGGCTCAAATATTTTCAGCCCTTTCAGTTTTGAAGCAAGCACATGAGACAGAAAATACATTGCTGCCCCTTGTCACCCGCGAGGCACCAGCGGTGGCACCGGCACTGCTCGGCCAGCGGGGACGGGGAAGCAGCACCAGAGGCTGAGGGCACCCACAGGATCTGCCAACTCTGAGGACAGCTGGGTGGCAAGGGGGCTATGCCATCATTGGTGTCGGCGATGAGCTCAGGTTTCGTGTCCCCCATGGGTGCCGAGCTCCGCGGCAGTGGCCCCGTCGGCCAGCGGCCCCTTCCCCAACAAAGCTTCACAAACCAAACCCTCTCTGGTTTGAACAAGGACTAAAATGTCCCTGCTCCCCACTTGCCCAGGTTTCATTTTTCCTGATTTATCTTTTGGCTGTAGCTGCACTACCACATCCAGGCTTTCTTCCTTAGCAAGGTAGGAGACCTCTGGTTTAGAGTATTTAATTGCTTCTAATTTCTCCAAATTTCCGTGTAGGCATTTTAATGTTTGCCTCCTTCCTTCCCTGTAAGCTATTAGTGTGAGTCAGGTTTTTTCCTGACATAGACAAGGGTTTTTCCCCTCTCCTTCTTCTCCATCCAGAACCGGGAACTCTCCCAGCAGGCACTGAAAGAAGAAAGGGAATTAGATCTTTATCAGAGCCTTACTTTCACCCAAGATTTCCTTAGATCAGTAGGTTAAATAAAGGCCAACAGAAACCAAACAAATGCTTTCTCTCCCACCTAGAAATAACCCTCCCTGCAGCCAAAAGTATTCCCTCTCCTCCTTTGGAGGCACACCGGGAGCTGATGTGACTGCGTGTGCTTTTCTCGGATGTACCAGTGTCAGTCCTCTGTGATGGGTGGATTTCATGTGTTCTCTCTTTGCCCAAGAAGCATCAGGCAAGACAAGAACTATATTTCTAGCAGGAAAAAAAAAAAAACAAAACAAAACAAAATAGAAAGATAGGGAAAAAAAATTAAATCCCAGTGTTGCTTCGAATCCCTGCCAAGTTTCCAGGCCTTCGTAACTCAGCCGAAAACAAGGCCACAAACCCATTTTTCTTCATTTGCAGGTCACCTTGAAGGGTAGATGAGGAGCTCTTTCAATAGCGTTTCTTTCAAGGGGATTTCAGTGAGGAAAGCAGCAATGATTGAAATTCCCTCTTTCCTTCCAGATCCTCAAGTTTTCCTTGGGGATATACAAACACCTGGGCAACTCTCCACTGTGGATTTTCACTCTGCTGCGGTGACACAGCCTAACTTGAGGTACTACAGAGGTTTGGCACTAACATGCCTTAATACAATTTTTTAATCACTTCTTGGCCTCCCAGCCCGTGCATTCCTATTCAAATAGCAGCAGGGCTGGAGGAGATGCCTACAGAAAAATGGGAGAGCATCTGTTTTCCACCAAAACGCTCTGTGAGACATCTGGGATGTCCTGGTGAAAAGCACCTTCCAAGCCAAGCAGACAAGCATCAAAAAGCATGGAAATGAGGTGCAAATTAGAATATTGAGGAGAAGAGGTGCCCTGACACCTTCTCTCTTGGGGACAGGATGATGGGTAGGGGCTTAGTGGATGTTTCTCTCTGCTCCTAGCCCGTGTCCATCTGCCCCCTTCAGCATGGGACCATGTGGGAACAGGACCCCACGGGTCCCTTCTCTGGCTGAGACATTGGGAACAGAAGGTCAAATTGTCCAGGTGCTTTAGTTTAGTCCAAGTGGTTTTCCCAGCCTCAGCTGGTAAGTGATGAGCAAACCTTCCCCTCCACGAGTACCCATACCTATGGATAGACACACACACACAGACACACACGTGTGTATATAAATAGATCTCTTTAAATTTGAATAGATTTATGCCCAAGGACAGGAGGGTGGGTATAAGGTCATTACAGAGAAAGAAGATGTAACATATCCATATGCTCTTTTGTGGGGATTAAATCTATAGCAGGTTGCACACGGTGCTAATACTCCTATTAATTTTTATTTTTCATTGTTGTTTTCACATTTGTCAGGCTTCGATGAAGGGATAATGAAGCGCACAGATGTTAACTGCAAGTTAATCATCCCTGGCTTGGAGTGTAGCACAGGTTCCTGTTTGCTTCCCCTCTTCTCCCAGGAACGGTAACACGCTTTCTATATCTCCGCCAGGAAAACCTGTTGGACACTGAAACAGAGCAGAGAAAGAAGGGAAAAGGAACAAGAGACACCTGGCCTGAGGAACTTCCAATATTCCTCGAAACTGCCAAATCTGAATTGTAAAAAAGCTGAGGAAGCTGAGGTCATGTTAATTTTGCAAGAGGAGCTTGTTGGAAAAGCTGTGTTTGCATGGGCAGGTTGGACATTTCATTGTGTTTAACTGCTGAAGTGTCAGAACTTCTGAGGGTTCCTTTTTTCAGTTGGGGTTTGTCCCTGTCCATGGCAGGGGAGTTGGAATGAGATGATCTTTAAGGTCCCTTCCAACACAAGCCATTCTGTCATTCTCTGACTCTCTGATTGACTGGTGCTGTCCAGTGAGGGATGGATGTGTTCACAGAGGTCTGGGCCTTTTTTTTTTCTCAAGCTATCTTGCTTTATTTTGGAGTTTGGTATCTGTGAGCCTGATCTTTTTGTGCTGTCTGGTGTTTGGAAGGCGGGAGGTTCCCTTGTGCCAGGATGAATGGGAACAGAGCCAGAGAAACCCCAGATCCCTCAGTCCCTTGAGAGAGTGGAGAAGGAATTGAGGCAGAGCCAGAGTCACCAGCCCCAGGAACGCATCCCCTCATGGATACACACTCTGGGTACCCTGCCAGCAGCCCTTAAGCTGGTGCAGATGAGTTACAGGAGCTTTGAGCAGCTGTTTTTTTGCAGTTTGGACTTGGAGCCAGGCAAACCTGGGAATTCCCGCTCAGGTGTTTTGTTCCTGACAAAGTGGAGTTCAGTTCTACGCAGAAAGGCCAGTCGAGTTCAACCACTTGGCCTCATTTTGTGCTTGAGAAGGAAAAGAAGTGTAGATTTTTGGATTTATCATTAGTTGCTCACCCTTGTGATGGTCACTTGGTGCTGGTTCTGGTGCCAACTTAGATTTTTTCTGGAAAATTTATTTCCCCATGTCACTGGATGCAGATCTTTGCAGCCAAGTCCAACCTGACAACCTGGGGAGTCTCCAGTTCCCTGCAGCAGCACCAGTGCCCACACCTGATCCTCATTTCTTGGTCCTCAATGTGCCACCCTGCCCAGCCCCCAGAGTGCTTGGATGCCACATCCATGGGTCATTTACCTTTGCAGGGAAGGAAATACTTGGTCAGACTGAAATTACCATCAATAAATTCATGTAGCTGTAGCAGCTCTTCTCCTGATCCAGGCACACACCAGCCCCAGTAAATGGGTGTCTAACTCATAAATACAGAAAACTTTCAGTGCTATTAAAGATGGACTTTTCATGGACAAGTCAGTACTGCCTGGAGCAAGTAGCACTCTGGGCTCACGTCCAGAATAATTAGGGAATGCTGCAAAATTTAAATGTGTCGCTGTTTATTGGAGAAGAGGCACTGTAGATGATTTGGGCATTCCTAAAAGGGATTTGTCCCAGCCTTTGTCACTTTCTTTTATCACCTTCCTCATTCCAGTCCTTGGCACAGTCCCCTCTCTTTTATTGATCAAACATTTGACCAGTTGATCAATTAATCACTTGATTGATGTATATTTTCACGTATATGTCCCAAAATTTTTTTTTGTTTTCCCAATCTAGATTTAACACCAGTCTTTCCTTATCGAAATGTGAGGTTTTGACCATAAAGCACTCCCTGATCACTGTCCTTCCACACAACTCCCAGTATATCTCCTCTCCTGTGATCTCTGTGTTTCATTTGGAGGCACTGGGTGATATCTTTCTGCAAAGCTTTCCTGGAAAAGCAGCCAAACCTCACAGTCTGCCCTGTGTTTAAGTCTGAAAATCTCTGTTCAGGCTCCGTCCTCTGCACTTGGCTCATCTGGATTAAATCCAGGACTTTCTCATTGTCTCTTCCCCTCCTCTCTTTTTCTTCCCTTCTTCCTTGTGTCTTGGCCCATCCGATGAGTGCAGAGAACACATTTTCTCACTGGCAATGCTCAACTCTGTGATTTCAAAAGGGATGGATTTTGTTCCTCACCCACCACCTCTACCACGGGCTCTCCAAGCTGAAACATCTCCGTTCATTCTGTGGGCCACGGGAAAAACAAAGCAGTGGAGAGGGACGTAAGCATCCCGGAATTCACTTCTCTGGTGGCACAGCGCTGACCCACGGCCACTTCTGGTGCTCTTGCACAATGCTTTAAGCCTCGTGTTTCTTTTGTTTTGTGCCCAGCCCAATTCAGTTTTTAATAAGAAAACCCAGAAGTGTCTCTGAAGGATGCGGGCTCCCGCGCGTCCCCAGCGCGGCGCAGACACGCGAGCTCTCACTGGCTCCCGTGGTCCCGTGGTCTCCAGCTCCTGGGATTAATGAGGGTCTGGTGGAGCCCTTGCCTTCTCCTCTTGCAGAAGCGTGCAGTGGAACTTCAGAACTGCCTCTGCCTCTTCAGGCATCTTCTCCACGGCACCATCACGTGTGCGTGGCTGCAGCTTGGAGAGCCTTGGAGAAGTGGGAGAAAGGCTCTCAGCAGGCAAGGATCAGGCAAGGATCTGGTTTCCTTTCCTTGCTGTCCCCACGGTGGGAGGAGCATCACACTTCGGGTGTAACTTACCCTGCCTAGAGTCCCCAAAAAGTCACCTGTTAAACCTGACTCCAGCTGTTTGTCCTTCGGGATTCAGCCCTGCCTTGCTAGTTGTCTTTCACAGGTCCACATCCCTGTGGTCTTTGAAGAACCTGTCCACCCCCCTGGCACAGGGTGCCCAGAGAAGCTGTGGCTGCCCCATCCCTAGAAGTGTCCAAGGCCAGGTTGGATGTGGCCTGGATAGTGGAAGGTTTCCCTGCCCATGGCAGGGGGTGGGACTGGATGGTCTCTAAGGTCCCTTCCACCCAAAACCATTCCATGATCCACACCAGCAGAGGTTTGGACCCAGCCTCTTCTCCCCTGCCAGGGCTGGCACGCGAGTGCGATGATCAGAGCTGTGCAAACTTCATTGGGGTTTAGGATCCTAAATCACACAGGGTTGTCTAAAAATAAAATACAGGCTCTTAAATGTCTCAAAGCACTTTAGTTCATTTTTGGAAGGAGATGCGAGATATTTCTAAATGGAATCGGGAATGAAGGAAGCAGCACCGTATGTTTTAATTCTAATTTTTTCTATATATCAAGCGTTAAATTAACAAGCGAGGGAGAACACTCCTGAAGAGCTATCTGCTGTTTAGACAGGCATATCAGGATAAAATTACTCTGGGCTTGCCTATGGTTTGTCTGGATATTCCTGGAGCTGCACCAGTAAAGAGCATAATTGTGCTGTTATTTGTGGCTTCAGGTTTGGAGCTGAGAATCCTCCCCTCTGACTACACCCAGATTCCTTGAGGGCATAAGGGAACTATTCCCTGGAGGTGATTTTTACTCAGACAGTGTGCAGAGGTCCTCAGAAGGTGAACAAAAGGGAGAAGGGCTCAGAAGAGAGACTTTTATTTGTAGTTATGAGGGTGATTGTCTCAAGTAATAGAATTATTGAATCATGAAATGGTTTTGGTTCGGGGGACTTTGAAGACCATCCAGTCCCACCCCCTGCCATAGGCAGGGACACCTTCCACTATCCCAAGCCCTGCCCAACCTGGCCTTGGATACTTCCAGGGATGGGGCAGCCACAGCTTCTCCAGGTACCCTTGTGCCAGGGCCTCCCCACGCTCACCGCCAAGAATTCCTTCTGTCTATCTAATCCAAATTTCCCCTCTTTCCGTTTCATCCACCTGTCCTTGCCCTGTCACTCCAGCTTCACACGAAGAGTCCCTCTCCAGCTTTCCCAAAGCCCCTGGAAGGTGCTGTGAGGTCTCCACACCTTCCCCTCTCCAGGCTGAACAGCCCCAGTGTTCCTTGTTTTTCTCCAGTGTTTGATGGAGGGAGGTTTTCCTCCAGTGTTTCAGTAGGGAGGTTTGATCTTTACAGGAAATATTTGGCAGTCAAAGGGATGGTTTCTGCTTCTGAATGGTGAGTGCAACACACAAACTATTTCCTTATCATCTGTAGACTTAACTTTTTGTTTTATAGTGAGAATGAGGATTGCTGTCGCTGCTTTCAACTTGGAGCAATTGAGTTTAAAGTCAGGACACATTTTGAAATCTTTTATTTGCTTCAGTGAGAAGGGGCACTGAGGTTTTTGGAATAGTTAACACCAATGCAGGTCACCTCTGGGCTTGGCACAGCTGGCCTGGACCAGCCATGTGCACCTCGAGTTCTCCGGGCCCTGAGTAAATAGCTGGGATTGACTTTCTCTGAAGCTCAGTTGTGAAATGCTTCAGTGCACTGAACATGATTTTTTTTCCTCACTCCAAGTCCCAAGAGGACTCACTCCAGATATCCCCACTTCATGAAATATTGTCTCTGCAGCCAGGGAAAGCAATCTCTTCAGTATGAGCCTTGAAACAGAGGAACGGATGATTCCTCGGCAACCTTTTGATATTGTCACACCTTCAATCTTTTGGGGATTTCTGGATTTTGCTAACACATGGGACTGACTCTGGACACTAAATGCCTAGTTTTCTCCAGATTTATAATTATTCCCTTTGCACTTTCTGTGTCCTATAGCTGTGGGAGCAGTGTCATTGTTCCCATTTTGTGGATGGGAGAGTTGTGTTGCACAGAGATGCCTGGGAAGTGTTCCCAAGCCTGTTCTGCACTGTGACTTCCTCCTGCAGTGCCAGTTTGGTGAGGAATGTGCATGTCCCAATGTCTTTGCTTTGCTGACTGTAAAGCTGTTACTTCTTCTCCTTGTTTTTAAGGTCTGGCTCCCTCAGTGTGAGCCTTTCCAGAGATGACCCTGTTCCCCCCTGGAGCAGAGGTGGGAAGAAGCAGGAGGAAGCTCCACCTTTTTCAAGTCCATGTATTTGGCCACAGTGATGGACCCTGAGATTGTCAAAGTCCTTTCAGGAGTATTTCCAGGTGTCACTTACTGTAGCAAAACTTGGGCACCCAACCCGGGTCTGCATCCGAGCATGGGAGCTGTGGCACCAAGTCCCTGGGAGTCAGCCAGGTGGGACAAACACCACCTGGAGTCCCCCAGGAGTCTCAGGGGAATCAGCTGGTGACTGTGGATGTGCCTGGGACGGTGAGGAGGCGTGGAACTTAGAGCAAGCAGGGTCCAGACAGGCTGCAAGGAGACAGGGAGGAGAGAGGGCATGGAAACATGGAAAAACAGGAAAATGCTGAATACTGGACAGGCTGACAACTTTTCACCTTGCTCCAGCTCCAGCTTGGTGTCTTGTGTTTACCAGGACTGTGACAGTCCGTAATCCAGAGATATCTGGGGCAGTGCCTAAACTTGCTGCTAAACACTGTTGTGGCAATTAACCCCTTCATGGGTAGGCAACAAATGTCAGGGCTGGTTTGCATTCCTGGCTCACTCTGTGGGAGGTTACAGCTCATTTACTGTCACCACAGAACTCTGAGTGACCACATGGACCTGGAGCTCAGGAGTTCTTCCTTCTTCCCCAGCCCACCAGACCCTCCTTGAGCTCATTTGTTCTTTGCTCTCAGTTGCTCACAACAAGAAGCATCACATAGGGGAAACGTGAACATTTTCACGTGGGGAAACACCCCCAAATTTTAATTGTAAACATGGACTTTGCAAATTTCCATCAGTTTTAAAGAACCAGGACTGCCAATTCTTCATGGAAGTGCGTTGGGGCTGCCCACTGGTCTCCTATACGGGACTCCAGGTTTAAGGGGGAAGAAGCCACACAAACCCCACCTGCTCAAATGCAGCAACTTCTGCTGAATCAATTAAAAGCTGAAACTGAGAACTAATCCACAAGGAAAAGGTGTGAGGGCACAGTTCTGCAGAAGGCAAGGTTTGTGTTTGAAAGGTTATTTTCCAGCCTGTTCCTCCAAACCCCAGCCTGCTGGATGATATCCTCTCAGTCCTTGCTTTCCTTTGTCTTCCCAGCACACTTACATACACCCCAGAGATGGCAGCAGCAGGAAGTTTAGATTCCCTATCCCACTCTTTCCCAGCTATAAAGCTGGCCCCTGACAGCAAGTTATGCACCAACATTTGCTGCAATGTTGGGAAGTAGCAGCAGGAATTACAGTGCTCCTGCTGAGGATGTTACAGATTCTGATCAGGGATGCCAAAAAATCCCTGCCATGTTGCCCTCCCTGCTGCTGCCACTGCAAATACTGAATTTTACCCTGGCATCGTCACTGATTGCCTCCATACCAACCTCTTGGACAAGTTTATGGCCTGGATTAAGAATTTATTTTTCATATCTTCCATGTTTTCCCAGATCCTTGAGGCACCAGGAGATGACAGGACTGGAGATGCTGCTAGAAGAGCCACAGAAGCACGATGCAAACAGCCTCCCCTTACTGCCTGTGGGAATGCTCAGGTCTCAGTTGGATTTGTGTCCCTCAGGCAGTGTCAGGCTCAGGGGAAGCACAGGAGGTGCTTGGTTGGATATCTTGGGAGCTGCTGAGGAGTAGTTTTTAACCCTTGTTGCTGCACACTGACCTGTCGGTTTGTGCAAGCTGCATTGCACCAGGGACACAGCAAGACATGGAATGGCCATTTTTTCCCACCTCCCACCTTTGCAGTCTCCCAGAGCTCCTGTTTGGACTCCAGAGTCCCGTTGAGATGGTGTCAGCAATGTTTAGGTGCTGTTCTAAAGCTGAGTTTAGCAGCATAACTGCTCTGTAATGCACGGCGTTACAGAGAGCGTGTCCCCTTCTCTCCCTTATGGAATGGCTGCCTGGAGGGATGGAATTCCTGCTTCCACCTCATCATCCCCGTGCCAACAGGCACGGTTGGTGCTTCCACTGAGCACTGTTCAGTAACTCTGACACATGCCATATGGGAACTGCCTGGATGGGACAAGCAGTGCCATCCCCAACACGGCCAGTGATCCCACACCTGCATCTGGGAGGTGACAGGACTTTGGAAGGGCATTCAGGACATGATGGGCTGTGTTGGTACCCAAGGGGACCATTGTGAGTCTCCCACAAGGAGAAATCCAGCAGGACACATGTGCTATGTCCCTGGGGGTGGCTGGTCAGGAGGTGGCTCCTGGTCACTGCTGGCTGCTGAGGGCACCCACACAGGCTTCTGGCACTGGCACAGACTGTCCAGAGAAGCTGTGGCTGTCCCAGCTCTGGAAGTGTTGGATGGGGCTTGGAGCAGCTTGGGGTAGTGGAAGGTGTCCCTGCTCATGGCGGGGGGGGAATTGGATGGGCTTTAAGGTCCCTTCCATCCCAAACCATCCTGGGATTCTGTGGGTTTGCAGACACAAATGTAGGTGTTGGCCAGGGCTGGTGAGGCTGATAAGAGTCAAGGAAGCACCACAAAAGCAGCGTCCTCAGATTGGTTTGACCCCTACAGCCTTTGGCTGTCCCAGCACAGAACTCCAGAGGGGAAAAGAGCTCAGCTGAAGGTGCTCTGTGACAATCTCAGAGGGAATCTCACCTGATGGTCCCCTTGAACCTGCTCTCAGAGGACACTGGATGCAAAAAAAAAAAAAAAAGCAAAAGCCTGTGGAGCCTGGGGTACCCTGTGTGAGGTGAGGGATTCATCCACACTGCTCCAGGAAGCTTGTGGAGAGGAGATTTCATGCACCGTTGTAAGAGCCATAATGTGGTCTTAAAATAAACGCAATTACCAAGCCTCTGCAGGAAGCACAGGTGAGAAAGCCCGAGCTTCATGAGCAGTGTGGGGACTCTGACCTGCCTTCATTAGTGCTGCTGTCTGTACAAGGTGAGTAATTGCAGTGCCTGCTGTGCTGAGAAGTCTCTTGGAGAGGTTCACGGAGGAGGCAGAAGCTGATGAGCTGCAGCGTGGGGCACCTCAGGGAACCCTGCCCTGATCAGTCGCAGGAGCCAGCCCTTGTAGCACCCTTGTCACCAGCTCGTGCCCAAGTGCTCCGTGGGGTGCTGCATCCCCTGCACAGATGGGTCACGGGGCACAAAAAGCCTTCCCAGGGCGGCCTGGAGGGCCAGAAGTGGAGGTGGGATTCAGTGCGGTATCCTTGGCCTCTGTGTTCCAACAGGGAGAGATGTAGAAGTCCTGGCTGGAAAACAGCAGAGCATCCCTGCTCTGCTTCCCTGGTGGGTTTCAGCAGCCCTTCCAGCTCCATGGATCATCTGTCCTGGCCCTCTATCCTTCCAGAGGTACTGGAAGTTCCTGTCAGGGCCAGTTTTCCCAGGGGGTTCCCTTGGGATCCTGGCTCTCTCACAGACTTGGAGATGTGGCTCATGGCAAATGGACTTCATCCTTTTTGCCAAGGCCAGCAGTTTCTGGATGTTGGTGTCCTGAGGCTGCCTTTTCCAGGTGCAAGGTGCTTTCTGCACCCAGGAGCTGCAAGAAACAAACCCCAAAGGTGCCAATGAACTAAAAGAGCAGGAATTGTGTTTCAGTGTAAAGAAACCCTGCTGACTGTTTTCTATATCTGCCTGTGCCACTGTTTTACATTGTCTCTGTTTTTCTGTCTCCACTGTGCTGCTGCAGAGGTTCCAGTTTGCCTCGAAGTTCAGAGCAAATGATTTCCAAAGCTGTTCCAGGGGAAGCTCCTGTGAACTCCTGATGAGGAGGTCAGAGAGGACACAGGAGGTCCTGGGTGTCACAAGGGCAGCAGAGAAGCAAAATATCACTTTGGGATGTCTGTGGCTGTGTCCATCTGCAGTGACAGTCCCTGCCCTGTGCCCACCACCAAACGCCACCAGCTGGGGCATCCAGTGACCAAAAGTTGCTCCAGCACCACTCAGTCAAAGCCCAACAGGGTTGTTGGGAGGGGCTGGTGATGAGGGGATTTCTGCCCCGTGGGAAGGCAGAGCAGTGATTTCATGGCTTTATTTGGCTTTGTAGTGTCTTGTAATGATGAGAAGAGGCTCAAAACTCTTGCCTGCTCTCTCAGGTTGCAGCGTGGGGGGATGGAAGATGAGGGAAAACTGATGGGAAAATGTTTACAAGCCTAACTACTGAATGAGGCCTCTCTAATGGAGGATTTAATCTCCAGGACATTGTTATCTCTGCTAGGTTTTCTGTATCTTAGGTACTCAATAAATGGTTGCTAAAGTAATTCAGCATTCTCCTCTCAATCAGAAAACACAGCCCCATGTCAGGTATCCAATCACGCTCTCATTCAGCAAAAACAACCCAGGCAGGGCCGCTCCATGGGCAAGAAAACTCTGAGAACAGGTCTGAAATGCAGGCCTGGAGCTTCCAAAGGTGATGAAAACACTCTGTGGCCAGAGATTGTAGGAGAGAGGTAAGGAAGAGCTGTAGGAAGTCATTCACAGGGAAATTGTGTCAGAATCACTTATAGGATGGCAACCAGGTATTGCAGTGCTCAGCTGTGCCATGGGAACACTTTCCTGACTCCCCACCACTGAAAAAGTAATGGTTTTCTGCCTCTCCATGCACCAGGACACTTCCTCGTGTCTTGCATTCCCCCTGGAATTGTGGGAAGCCCCAATATTCATGGAGGTGCTTTCCTTCAGTGCTGACACCCAGTACCCTGCATCAGGTCTTTCCATTGTCTCCATCCCTCCATTGGTGCCCTTCCTGGGATGGAGCCCCTGGATCCTGCCTCCTCCAGCTCTGTGTTTCCCTCATCTGTGCTGCATTCCCCGTCCTTCCAGCCCGAGGTTCCAGCCATGGGACTGTGCCCCCTCTCCATGGGTGCAGCACTATGTCATTATGCCCTCTCAAAAGATTTTTCCAGCCTCGTTTTATCTCAGATGGATGAGTTTGAGGACTGGAATTGGAGGTCCCAGGTTCAGCTGCCACTGTGGTCCCATGGGCTCCGCTGGTCCCTGTGGGATGTAATTCGTCCCCGTGTACGGAGCACTTCCATTCTGCCTCTTCAGACCTGGGTCAGGTTTAATACAGTCTGTGAGAAAAGCTTAAAACAGCAAGGTTTGAGATTGAATTATGGTCTAATCTGCCACTAATAGAACCTGACCAGCTCCATTATTCACTGTCAAATCACTGCATTTGCTATTAAAACACAGTGTGAACTTCCCTAATTTCTGTCGGGTTGGGACCATATCCATCATCCTTGCCTGAACCGACACCAGGGTAGTGCAGATAACACAGACAAATTTAATGTGGTTAATTCACCTTAGGAAGCTTGCTCCAGTGGTGCTGGGAAGGGAGGGGCTGGGCAGTCCTAGGAGGAAAAGGATGGATGAGAGCAAGCTGCAGTTTGACATTGCAGGGGGTAATGAAATTGCACAGGGTCTCCTTAGGATGGGAAGGTCTAAATGGCTGTGGTGCTGACAGCCTGACCTAAAACTGTGCTCAGAGGGGCTGGGACAGAGGAGGGACCTGTCCCATGTTCTGGTGAGGAGAAAGGGAGCAGAGACCATAACCACAGCCCCCACATAAGCAGTAACACCGCCCTTGCTGCAGCTGTCACAACTTGAAGTTGCAGCCCCTTTTCTGTGGGCTGTGAACACGGTTAGAAACCAGCTCAGTCTTTCTCCCAAGTCATGCCACCCCTGGGAAGGCAGAGGTGGAATCAAACCCTTTTCCTTGCTCCCTGGTAGGCATCAGCCCTCCTCGAGAGGGGCAAATGGAGCTGCTTGTTTGCAGCATCCTAAATTGACCCAGGAAGCCTCCAGCAGATACCTGGAGAGTTAAACAGAGCCTGCCTGGCCTGGTTCAGCTGTGACTCACACCAGGATTTGGGCTCTTATCTGCTAAAGGTTGTTTGGTGCATCAGTGTCTCGGTTTTGAAAGACNAATTCCTTGTTTATGTTCTATCTCTTCCGTTTCTGTTTTCCATGTCTGTGATAATTCCAGAAATAAAGAATCTCTTCGTAAAGACATTCATGAATGTAAATCTCTGCCGCACTGACCAAAGAAAAGGGAACTGGAGGAAGATGAAACCACTATAAACATTTTTAAGGGTAAAAAGATTTTGATGGTAATTGAGATTAGAAGAATTCATTAGAGTAAAAATAGGACTTGTCGTTACTAGGTCTAATGAGTTGACACTGTTGAAGAGGGACTTGTCACCACAGAAATGACAAATATTAGGAAAGAAAGATAAAAAATTCCATCTGGATGGTGAAGACTTTATCTGGCCACTCTCTCCCGGCTGGAGTGAGTCCAACCAGCAGGTCTGCCTTTGGAGGAGTTTGTGTTTCACTCATCTTTGCCTCCAGCACAGCTCCTGTGTAAGGACTGAGGCTTTGAGGACTCAGGCAACTTTCAGAGGTTGGTGTATTAATCTGCTCACACTCAGGATGTGGAGTATGAGCCTGTGGTGCTGCTCCTTCCAAAGGGGAATAACCCAGGGATGCTGAGGGCTCTCTGGGTGAGCCCAGTGTTGTAGATCCTTCTCAGCTGGTAGAGCTTCCTGTACCTTTATTAGATCTTGTCTGTGAGGATCTGGCACTGGAAAAGCCTTATCCCTCCTCCTACCTGCATTCAGGATGTACCCAATTGTCATGACAACCTCTGTCCCTTGACCTCCCTCTTCTGTCTGGGCCAAGAATTTGTGGACAAGAAGAAGCAGCACTTTGACTTTCATCAAAACCAGCTTCTTCCATGTCTGTGGTCCTTCCAGAGCTGCTATTTACACATCCATCAGCTGGGCATGAGGAGATGTTGAGGAATTCACCACATCCACATCCTGGATCAGCACCCACATCCTGCATCCACAGCCCTCTGAACACCCACCAGAGGGTTCAGGAGGGTTGTACACACAGGCACCAGGCTTGCACACACAGATGGGCTTCACCTGGGGGACAAGTGAGGAATGGAGCAGAGAGGAGAGACCAGGAAACTGTGGGGTCATTCCTGAGTGCCACCTCCAAAGGAGCTCTGTCAAGGTGTAAAGGAATGAGGGTACCACGGGGTTAAAGGGCTCACAGGGTTAAAGGTGCTGTCACAGATGTGCCCCCACAGTAATTAGGAACATGTCAGGAGCTTCCAAGTCTCTTGGAACAGGCAGCCAGCAAGGAAGCAAAACATGTCAGCCTGAAAATGTGTGTGCAGCTCAATCAACAGGTGTTGAATCCCACACAAGTGTTCTGGGAAAGGACCTTCCTGAAACGGTGGGAAAGGCACTGCTTATCCTGTAGGAGCCAGGGCAGAACATCTCCTTAGAGCCAGGTCTCCTGTGCACCCTGAGGAAGGAACAGGCCACCAGGGACTGAAGGGGTACAGGGCAAAGCTGCTGTGGGGAGATCCATGCTCAGGTGGGCAGCTTCCAATCCCACAGGCACGTGCCTAAGGCTGCCTGAAGGAAAAGCTATGGAGACAGGGATAGCATGGGGTGACTTTGCCCTTCTTGCAAGCTCGTCTGCAAAGTGGTGAGGCTGAACTCGAACAAATGGAGAACTGTGATGCTTCATAAAGACAATCCTGACACTTGCCACTAAACACTTGTGACGGGTTTGCTCAGGCGTGGCCCCTGCAGTTACTGGGATAAGGAAGGCAGCCAAAGCCCACACTTGTGTACCAGGGTGTTGGCACTCTCTAAATTGTGATGGCTTGGCATGAACAGACACTGACACTGCTGTGCCAGTGCCCGGTACAGAGCCACAGGGGCAGTGTGGGGCCACCAGAGGGTCACCCTGTTCGTGGTTCCTTCCCACTCTTCAGGAGAGCAAGGAAGGCGAAAGTCACCCACATCCAATTTGTCAGCCCAAAGGATGAGCCTGATGCCAAAAAAAGAGTGGCAAATCCAGCAGAGCAGGAACTCCAAAGAAAGGTTTGCTTTTCCCCCGTGTCTCCAGCCTTCACTCACTTTGCCTCTTCTGGGTTGTCCTCTCCCAGGGTTGACTTTTTGCTCTCGCTGGTCTTCCATTGCAAGCACTTCTGTGTGGACAGGATTGCCCCCCAGGGAACAAGTTCTTGCCAGGGGCTAAGGCAATATTCCTTGGTGATGTGTCTTCACCAGGGAAAAGAAAGGACTGAGGTCAACACAGACTAAGGGAATCATAGAATGGCCTGGCTGGAAGGGTCATTAAAGATCATTCAGTTCCCATCCCCTGCCATTGGGGCTTGGAACCCAACCTTCCATAGACTGGGTTGCTCAGAGCTCATCCCACACTTGGATCTGTGTGAAGAAATCTGCCAGGATCTGTTTGAAGGGAACTAACCAGCTTCTTGCTGGGTTGTGCTGGTGGACTGAGCTCGGGGAGGACCCCTGTTCCCTCCTGCAGCACCATCTGTGCACATTTGTGAGACCCACTTGGATTTGTTGCTGCGGATGGTTTTGATGACAGACTTACACTGGCTTGCAGGATGAGATGACCAATGCTCATAGTCTTTGATGCCTTAGGATTTTAGCTTTTCTATTTTTCACATATTTGCAAACCTGCAATTCTTTAGTGTACAAGTCAAAACGTCATATAGAGTGTTAGCTGCTCTTTTTTCCCATTTTGGTCAGACAAAACAATTCCTCTCTAGACTGGGGAATCAAAGACACCTCACTGTCTCAGGACCCTAGAAATGTAAACAAAAATGGGTTAGGGTAGCAAACTTGGGGTAAATGACTTAATTACCTGAAGCTGTAACTGGAAGATTAACCCCCAATATGCAAATGGGCCAAACTTACAAAAGTATGAAAACCCCTGACCTGCCATCTATTTTTGGGTGCAGACCCTCGGGGGGCTTTGCCTGCCCTAAATGTACCTAAAGGCCCTTCACAAATATAATCACTGTTTTGCTCTTCTAATTTTGTCTGGCTTCTGTTTTTAGGTAGTCCCAAAAGGCACCATCTTTGCCTCCTCCCGCACCCATCTGGATTTAAAGGTGCTGCTGACGAGGGTTCAGTGAGGGCTCCGTGCAGCCAGAGCCGTGCGCGGGACGGGAGCGCTGCGATGTCTGCGCACTGCTCAATTATTCATTCCCCGTTCCTGCACATACAAAAGGTTAATCCAGGAGGTGCCTGCCACACAAGGAAAACAGCTCTTTGGAGACAGCTCCATATTACTATTATTTTTTTTTTTCCTGGTTGTTTTTCAAGCATTATCTCTCCTCTGTTTCTTCTTGTGCAGGGGGCGTGGGGGAGGGAGCATGGAAGATAATGGGGAGCTTCCTCTTCCCTGGCAGGCAGCTTGAGGAGAAGGTTGATGTGGCTGGTGGAGGCAGGATGGGTGATGAGCCATTCAAATTTTGGAGTTTGTGTCTTCCACTTCTCTAGCCCTCACCTTTGCCAAGCTCTCCGTACTAGGGGAAAAATGCAGGAACCTGGAGAGTCTGCTGCACAAGCCCACAGATGTCCCCATGTTTAGAGATGCTGAGTTGATCTGTTGCCTTGTACATAATGAAGACATCAGGCACTCAGTCCTTAGAGCCGACTGTGCCCTGTGTCCTCCAGCTCACACTGTGGAGCTTCAGGGTGGCCTCACCCCCTGGCATTCAATGGAATAGTGATTCCCAAGGATATGGAGGAAGAAACTTCCACTTTTGCAGTGAGACCAGACAACAAAAGAAGGCAGGAGGCAGCGTGGCATGGCAAGTGCTACACCAGCCTGGGAGGGAAGACGTCTGGGCTGTGTGCTCAGCAGTCACTGCCAGGGAAAGCACACCATTCCACCAGAGCAGCTTGTGAGGAAGGCTTGCAGAGCTCTACATCCACCTCCTCTTGTCAAAATATGTGCTTTTCCTTGACATCCAGAGGCTCTGTCCTGCTCAGCCTCACTTCTGTTGGAGAACTCCAGTGGGACCTTTGGAGAAGTCCCAGTGACCTTTTCATGGCCTTCCTCTACTGTTTTGGTGCCTGGGACTCAGGACAAGTTTCCTGTGCTGCTCTAAGGTGCCAGGACGTTCAGGTGACCTGGAGGGGACTCAGAGCCAGGAAAGGCTCAGGCCCTGAGCTGTCCTCGGGGTCATGGGCAGCTGAAAGGACACAGCCAGACAGGTGTGACTTCAGCCACCCACAGCCACACCTTCCCTGGTGACCATTGCAGACAACTGGGTGACCCTCATTTCTTCCATTATTCATCCCACTGGGCTGATCTCATTCCTGGAGCCGTTGGAAAGGTCAGCTCCATATTAACATGCTGAATGGGAAGGTACCATAGGCTGGAAATTGAGCCTGTCACACAAGAGCGACTCTCATTGATGGTGTTTGATTTGTCATTAATATTAATTGTAGCTTTTGAGGGACAGTCACAAAGATTTGCCCCGTGGTAACTGTCTCCAACAGGGTTTGCCTTTGGAAAAACATAAAAACTGTCCCGAAGTTGTTCTGAAAAGGCCGAACTTCCTCCTGCAATGGGCACAGAGGTCAATAAAGAGGTATCAAGCCAAGTGAAATGGAGGCTGTGGAACAGCCCTCAATTCCCTTGCCATCCCATAGGCCCTGGGAAGGGAGGGGAAAGCAGGAATCTCCTGGAAACCATCGGGATCAGCAGGCAGATGTGTGGGCTCACAGGCAGAAGCTGGATTTCCTGCTGTTGCTGTTCTGTGCTGTGCAGAGCAGGTGAAAGGCACCCTGGTAACTCAGGATATCCCCTATGAAGCCACAGCACTGGGTTTTCTCCTGCCACAGCTGGCCAGGCCACGCAAAAGGGCACCTTGCAAAGAGCTTTCCTCCATTCCCAAAGAACCCAAACACCTTTTGTGCTTTCTGTGGTGCATTTCTGTCTATCCAATAAGTGGTAACTTCATGTCTGGAAGCCACATCCACCTCCTTTTCGACAATAGGATGGTGCTGCCCACAGAATTGGGGGTGGATTTATAACCACTGTGGGCTGGTTGATGAAAAGAGAAGGAGAAGGAAAGCCTGATGCTTGCAGGGGAATCGTATCATGGAAGGATGTGTTTCTTTATCTGCAGTTATTGCAAGGTAAGCTTGGTTGGCACTGTCTGTGTAGGCTTCTTCATAGTCCAGTGAAGAACAGCAACAGCTTCAGCTCCACACTCCTAGACCCTGTTTTTTGGAGAGGACAAACCATCCCGTGGTGGAGCCAGAAGGCCCTGCTGCTCAAGCAGGAAGTGCAGAAGATGTGGTTGGATGGCAATAGGTGGTGAAAGGAGTCAGGACTTCATAATCTCTTGGTTGACCAGAAATACCTGTAAACTTTCACTGGCATTTCTAAAATAGTCTGGGAGGAAACTCCTAGGAAGAGTAAATGTTTCCTTTTGGTCTTCCTGAATGGAAAGTTTCCCATTTGCATTAGAAACACTACGTGAGGATCAAGTGAAACCTAAAAGAAACTACCATCAAAAGGGAAGAAAACCTGTCTGTGCTAATGGGGAAGTTTGACCCAAACTTGGGGGTAAGCAGGCATCCTTTCTGCAGGAATACAGAACGTTTCCAATTTGGAGCTGGCCGAATGAAACCCCAGTTAAAGCAAAGAGCAGTCGAGATCCCGGGAGTCGGTTGGGATGAAGGTGATATTCCAGGGAGCTTATGCTATATTAGCTAAGAAAGACTGTCCAAGGAATATTTTTCCATCTGGTTTGGGGACTTTGATGAAGATCCAAAGTTTAGCTTCAAAGTGTGCCTGGAGGGGACTATTTGTTCTGTCATTGTCCCAGACAAGAGTCTGGTGCTTGGGTGAATGTTGTTTGTTTTAACAAAGCTTTTAATCCACAGGCGATTGAAGAGATGCAACCAAGGCAGCTGCTGAAAAGATGTGCAAGGTACAGGGGGTAGAGACCTTGATTTGGGGCTGGAAACAAATCCCATCATCCCAATCCCAAGTCATCTCTTTGTCTCTCGAGGTCTGTCTGTCTCGATCACCATTTGTTTAAATGAAGATGGGGGCAGCCTGCCCTAAACTGTGCAATATTATCAGGATATTGTGATTATATTTTCCTGGGCAGAGAACCAAAGTTTAAATCTACCTGGGTTTGACAGTGAAAGCAGTGAAATGTTCCTGATCCAGGCTGTAATTGAATTGAAACAAGACCTGTGAGCTGAAAGGGTCCTTAGATGCCATGTGAAAATGGACAAGCACCTCCGGGAACACCTGGACCATTGCAGGTCCCTGGAGAATATGGACCCTGGGCTTCTCCAGACCTCTGGTGCTCCCTGCTCCAAGGTCCAGAGATGGCCAGGGAGGAGGATTCCAGGCAGCTTCTTGTGGCCATTGGGCCAAACCTTAACACTCAGGGAGAGGAAGCTGAGGGAAGGACACTGGTTTCTGCTCTGAGTGGAGCAAGTGGTGGCATAAAGGCTGAGCATTCCTAAATATGAAACTGGAGATGTTAATTACAGTGAGTGTTAGCTCACACCCATTTCGTTCCTGATGTGAAGGAGGGCTCAACATTTTGGTGAAATCACATGTTGAGCTTTTTTTTTTACTTCAGATGCAGTGGACAGCTGTTGTCCCACCAGCCCATAGAAGCTGTTGCATGATGAACAGTCAGGAAAAATGTCATGGAAGAACTAATGCAAGAGAATCATTGAAATCTGAGGGTTTCAAATAATCAAAGAAACTAGTTTTCACAGAGTGGACATTGAAACAAGGAAGTCCTTCACACAGGGAGCTCCTGAGGCCAAGAATGGAGCAGGATCTGGGAGGTGATCCCACACTCACTCAAGAACCCAAAGGTGAGCAGAAACTGTGTCCTGACCTCTAAGTATTGGAGACCTTAAATATCCCATCAAGAGAAAGGAAATCTTGCATCTCCTGCCAAAGCTGGTCTTTGGACACTCTTTAGGGTGCTGCATTTAGGGGCAAAGTGGCAACTGAAGCTTGACTGGCACCTTTCCAATCCCCCTGGATTTGCCTATTCAGTGTGCTAGGCTGGGAGCAAAGGAATATTCCCTGTGTGTCCCAGTGAGACAAAGACCTCATGTCAACTCACACAAAACTCCTCCCAGAGAGTCTAGAGCCTTACAAACCCCTTGGTTTAATTATGAGAGGAATATTCCTCCCCAGGCACGTGCAGCCAGCAGGGATCCTCATTTCCATGCCCTTCCAACCTGCATATCAAGCACAGAGGGATCCTCCTCCATGGAGACCTAAACAGGGCAGCACCAGGGGGATCCAGGGCAGGCCCCGGCCCTCCCTGCTCTCCCAGCACTCACACACCCACACACATTTGAATGCAGGATTTTCTGGAGGCCTTCAGTTCCTCTGGGTTTATCTGGGAGCAGGCTGCTCTGGTTAAAATAACACTGTGCAGCAGAACAGAAAATAAGATGTCACGGCAAACTAAACATCTTCACTTTCCCAACATACTAAAGAGCTCTGGGTGGGCAGGGATGGGCGAGTGGCACAGAGACCATGTGGCCCTGCTGGCCCCTCGATGGGTGGGTTGGACTTGCCATGCATTTCTATCTTGTCATCTTTCCCAGGGAAGAGCTGGGGGAGATGGAGGCAGCCCAGTCCTATCTTCTACGACATCTTTAATTTTTGCCACTAAAGAATACATTTCATTTGCAGTAACATCTTATTTTCTGTTCCACTGCACAATTTTATTCTAAGCAAGGTGGTTTTCTCCTGGATAAACTCTGAAGAACTCCCCAGCTTTCCTTTCAGTAAGAAGAGCTTTGGAAACCCTGCTTTTATTTATTGGTTCATTTTTATTTCCTGTTCTTTTTCTGCCATGTTTAGTATGACTGAGTGACCAATTCAATAAAAAATGGAAAACTTGTGTGGAGTGTGTAATAAAGCAGAGCAGGTTACTGAAGGGTCTGTATTATACTTTCAATATTCTTTACAAAACCCAGATTTGAAATAGAGATATGCTGAATGAGATGGGGCGCTGATATTTCATTTCAGTTCATATTATTGCTCTGAATAGGAACAGTCACCAGTACATATCTCCTGAGACACCCATGGGGAATACGCTCTTGGGAACAGCCCTGGCACTCCCTGGAAATACAAACCAGGCCTGGAGTTGCTCTTCTCCAGCCCTGGGAGATGAGACTGGGAGATCTTTGGGGCAGGAACTGACATTTGCCTTATGCATTGTGCGGTGCCTGGTATGAGGGCAGAGCTCCTTTTGCCCTGGAGTGGGAGTAACACCTACAATACTCAGAGAATCATGGAATTGTTTAGGTTGGAAAAGACCTTTAGGATCACTGAGTCCCAGCACTGTCAAGGCCACCACTCACTCATGTCCCCTAGTGCCACACCCCCCTCCAGAGATGGGGATTCCACCACTTCCCTCAGCAGCCCCTTCCAATTCTTGACAATATTCCTTCCAGGGGCAGATCCCCTTCTCTTCTCAGGGAAGGGAATTTCCCCCTTCCCAACCAGCAAGGAAGCCCTGCAGTGGTAAAACAGAATTCTTTCTCAATAAATACAGCTTTTCTGCCTGTGTGCATGGCACGTGTTCATCTCTGTTTTGTGACAAGCCCATCCCAGCTCAGGACTTCTCCTGCAGCAGCATCTTCCCAACGCCAACAACTTTCCACACAGAATACTTGCTTTGTTTTCCCTCTGCTGCATATGTTGAAGGTTTAATACAGCAGTTGCTTGTGTCCAAGGGGAAAGGACATAAAGAGGATGTTTTTCCTCTGTGTAAGGGATAACACAACTGGATGGTGGCACCTCCTTGGCACAGCAGCACCAGGAACACGTAAGATCAAAAAGATTATTTTCACCTCTTTTTTTTTGGTGGGAATTGGCTAAAAGGGAGCATGGCTATGGTGTAACATTAACTCTGAGCAATAGAGTCTTTTTGGGGTTGTTTCCAGGTGTTTTCTTCCCTACTCCTGTGCTAGCACAATGGCAACACTGCTCTGTACAGGTAAAAAGTTCAGCAGCTTATGGAGAAAATGTTATCCCCCAGCAGCTGCTCATGAATTCTTATGTGCCAGCAGCAGTGCATGAACCATTCTTTGTTGTGAGATAAAATCTGACAGAAAAGCATAGCTCCTGACAGAAAAATCTGATGCAATTAAGTTTCTGTGCACAGCTCATAAACTTTGATATGGCAAATAATGGCTAAAATTGATCTTAAATCCAACATTAAAAAAGTGGCTGAACCCCCCACGTTCCACCAAATTGACTCCAGGTATCCATCTCTGCCCACTTTGTGGAGTCAAGGCATGTTTTTCTTCTACAGAGAAATATTAGGCAACAAAGAAAAAAATGGGAGAGTGGGGATAAATTTCAGGCAAAGGTGAATTTTCTAGGACTGCATATTAGCAGAATTAATTTGGGGATAAAGCTGGATACAAATGACATGGACGGGCCTTGAATAATTTCTCTTCTTGGCTCAGTCATATAAACAAAACCAAGAGTGTAAGCTCGATGTCCTCACCAGTTTAGACCACAGCTTTGAATGGGAGGCTGCTGCAGATCCTTTGGGTCTCTGCCGTGTTGCATCTGTGAAAAAAACCTGTTAAGGAGGAAAATTCAGGTTTCTTGTGCCATGTGGGTTGTGAGCAGGTGGGAGATGGAGACATGACCACCAAACATGGTCCTTGCTGGGAGGAGATGGGAAAGAGCAGGAGCTGGGAACCAGCATGGACTTCATTCTTCCTGGAACACATGAAAAATGGAGCCTGTGAGTGTCTTAGGTAAGAAAGAACATCACCTGGAGAGGGAAAAGGAAAAAAAAATATCAAACCACCCAGAAGAGCTTCCTACAGACTCAGGATAAACCCTGATATTTGCTGTTTCCAGCAGTTGGAGATGGAGTAGCACAGCTCTGGTGTCTGGCATGCTCCTTGATCCCAGGTTCTGTGGCAATCCAATGACTAGCAGCATTTGTGGAACAAGCTACTTTAAACACGGGCAAAGGCACCCAAAGCTGACCAAAGGCCATCCATATTAATTAACTGCTAATAATCATGCAATTGTTAATGTTGGAAAAGACCCATCAAGTCCAGCCATTCTCCAGCAGTTCACCACTAACCCACGTCCCCAAGCGCCACATCCACACAGCTTTTGAACCACTCCCCTGTGCAGCCTAGTCACGAGTTATGAAAACAAGGCTAATAAAACGATAATAAAATAATATTTGGAAACAATCACAGCTAAAAGGAGCACAAAATTCCCTGTATCCACGCATGTAAATATGGGGGAATTTTATTTCCCTCTCCTGTGTGCCGAGGGCCTGGCAGACACCGCAATCACCCCGTGGCTGGGAGCTGGGAACAGACACCTGAGCACAACCTGCCTGCACAGAGGCATTTCCTGAGACTCCACACTTTGGAGATGCCAAATGATCCTATTACAGACTTATCAAAGCAGTGGGGATTAGTAGAGATAAAACAACTTTCAGCACTGGTCTCTGCCTTTCTTTGCTCTTTTGTTTGTCTAAATAGCTGTTTTGGTGAGTGCAGGGAAATAATAGGAGGCAATTATTGCTTCATGTAATGTTCCATGTTTGGTTTTGTAATCCTTCAGTTCTGTTTATTCTCATTTTGAGCAAAAAAGTTCCCCCTGGAATATGCTAATCGCCTTTCAGCTCTGCAGTGCTCTCCTCCTGCGCGGGCTCCTGGCTTTGTGTGCACCTGATGGCAGCGCAAGGTTAGCGCTGTCCCCAGGGCCCTGGGCACTCAATGCCCGTTGTCTGGGCTGCACATCCAGGCACAAAACAGCGGGAACAAATCCACCCAGCAGCCCAGCACGGGGAGCTCCCTCACTGCCAGCCCTCCGTGGCTCAGCTCCTTCAGGAAGGCGGAGAGGGATTTTGGATGGTGCGGAAGGAGCAGAGGGAACCAGAGGGCTTTTCAAAAGAGGCTTTTGGGAAAATCTGACCTTATCTGAGCTTTTAATCAGCTTTTAGATCCTGAAAATTTCTATCAATCCTCTCCTTAGTAGGTGATCTCTCCTAAAATCTCCTTAGGAAGATCTAGTCCCTCCTGCCTCTCCTTAGGAGGAACCAGGAGATCTCTGGGACACACCACTGTCCCCTGAGCACCATTAAGAGAGGCTACTGGGATCTGTAGCTGCAGGATCTCTTTGAGGGGCGCAGATTTTGCCCCAGCAAATCTCTGTCGCAAAGTTCTGCAGGTAACCCTGGGGATTAAAACTGGGGGTACACCAGCTTTTCCTGTTGAGTGCCTCCTGGGGACTGATTCCCCCATTCCTGGGAGCCCCGGCAGCCAGGCGGCAGGAGATGGTGTTCCAATAGACTGAAGAGCTGGTGCTGCCAGATGGGCTGTGTTTCTGCTGATTGAGGGACTCCAGGAGGGGATCTAAGGACTTGTGACCGCCTGGGTCACGGAATCATGAAATCAGGAGACCCCATCTTCACGCTGGAGCCTGGGAGCAGTTGTGCAGAACCTGGGAAGGACGGACATATTTAAGTACTTTGCTGGCTCAGGGCCTTAAAGGATGGACAGAGAGTGGATGAGGTGTCCTGGATGGACAATCATCTGTGGTCATCTGACAGGCAGAATGTTGGTGCCTGGTGCACTGGTGCAATTCCAAGGTGAGGTTGTTCATTCTCCAGACCCCTCCTGCAGCTTGGTCTGGGGCAGACAATCATGGAATCACAGACTGGTTTGGGTTGGAAGGGACCTTAAAGACCATCCAGTCCCACCCCTGGCATGGGCAGGGACACCTTCCACTATCCCAGGGTGCTTCAAGCCCCATCCAACCTGGCCTTGGACATTTCCAGGGCTGGGGCAGCCACAGCTTCTCTGGGCACCCTGTGCCAGGGCCTCCCCACCCTCACAAGGAACAATTTCTTCCCAGTATTCCATCTAAAATATTCTTTCCATGTGAAGCCATTCTCCCTGTCACTCCAGCTCCTGAAGAAGGGTTTCTCTGTCTTCTTTGTAGCCCCGTCAGGTACTGGAAAGGGCTGTGAGGTCTCACCACAATTTTCTCTCCTCCAGGATGAACAGTCCCACTGTCCCAGGCTGGCTCCATAGGGGAGGTGCTCCAGTCCCCTCAGCAACTTCATGGCTCTTCTCTGGCCTTGCTCCAAGAGTTCCATGTCCTCCATCACCAACCCAAGAAGGCACACCTGGGCAAGGATGTGAGTTCTGCCAATTAGAACTGTATCTACTGTGACACTAAGAACACCCAGACATTCTCAAGGAATCACTAAGGCTGGAAAATACCTCCAGGTCATCACCTTTGGCCAAGTACCACCATGCCCACTAAATTATGATGCCAAGTGCCACGTCTGCTCATTTTTTGAACACTGTGGAGTTGTTTGTGCCCTGGTTTGAGGAAAACACCGCTCCTCAAGGCATCAGCCTTGTGGGTTCTTAACTGGAGCACAGGGATGCTCCCACAAGGAAAGGCAAGCACATGTCCAGCATTTGGCTGGGCTGACGGAGCTCTTCCACTTTGGATTTGAAAGCACAGAGAGCAGCCTGCTTGTTGTGCCTGGAATGCCTTTGTCTGGTCCGTGCAAGTTTTGTGCGGCTCCGTAAATCCCGCAGCTGGTGCCGGGAATTACACGGGGCAGCACGCGGTGCTGGCTCCGCGGTTTGCTCCTCCCGCTGCTCCGGCGACCGCGGAAAACAAACCCGGAGTGTTCATAGCGGATTAAACACCAAGCCTTCACCGATACCCACCGACAGCAGCTCTCCAGCAAAGCCAGGACAGGTGACAATATCCCCCAAATATACATAATAAAGCTCTGCAGAAGTGTGCTGGGAGCTGGGCTGGCGGGGAGGAAGGAGACGGGGAAATAATGCATAATTCACAAGGCAAATTAATCACTCCTCTTCCCTCTGCCTGTTGCAATTATGTGGAACACGAGTAATCACCAGGTTACTATTTTTTATTATTATTATTTTTATAGCAGGAGAGTAAACAGTGGGGACGGCAATATTTGAGTGAGGACAGGCTGAAAGCTGCAGTCACATTTAGAGTGGTGCCTCACCAAGATTTCTATCTGGCTGTGCTTTCATTGTGGAAAAGGCTTTTTTTTTTTTTTTTTTTCTTTTTCTAATTCTTTCCCCTTTAGATTGGTGGGGAGTTGTGGAGAAGAGAAGGGCGGGGGGTTGGTGCGCGTTAGAGCAGAGAGATTGGGTAAAATTATTTTCCTTCATGCTTGGCTAGGCCTCAGTGTGAAAAAGGGGACCCAGCTTAGGGCTGGTGGGAGATGGCAGATAAAAGCAGCTTCATTTCTCACTGACCTTCCATGCGTTCGGCCTGGCCGCGGGAAGGGGGGGAAGGAACAATGGGAGTCACCTCCAGAAAAACCAACCCCGAGCACCTGCACCGGGCTCTGGTGAAACCAGCTGGGGAAAAAACAAAAAGAGTCATGGCTTCACCTGGAAAGGGTTTCCAGACCTCCACGGGAGATGGGTGCGGAGGGGCTGTGGTGGGTGGGGGCACAGGGAGCCCCTGGAAGCTGAGGCAGTGTGGGATTCGTGCAGCCATCAGGAGCCTGGGCTGGAGGATAGCAAAGCAGCCTGAAAGAACTCAAAGCAGTGCATGGTCTAAAGAAGTCAAATCCAAGTCCAAATTCAGTGAGAGATCTCATACAACACTCAACAACCATGAGCAGGAATAGGTGCAGGCTTGGAACAAACGCCTGGGCCCCTCTGGGCCAGCCTCTGCACATCAAAACCCTGTGGAAAACCCCTGTTTTATGTCTTAGGAGGAAGCAAAGCTCTGTATTGAGTTGAATCATTGAATGCTTTGGGTTGGAAGGGACTTTTGATCTCACCTTGTTCCACCCCCTGCCATGGGCAGGGACACCTCCCACTGTCCCAGGCTGCTCCAAGCCCTGTCCCACCTGGCCTTGGACACTGCCAGGGATCCAGGGGCAGCCACAGCTTCTCTGGGCACTCTGTGCCAGGGCCTCCCCACTCTCACAGGGAAGAATTTCTCCCCAATATCCCATCTAACCCTGCCCTCTGGCAGTGGGAAGCCATTCCCTGTGTCCTGCCACCCTTGTCTGAAATCCCTCTCCAGCTTTTTTGGGGATATGTGATGTGGACTGAGCAAAGGGTGTGATGGAGGATGCAGGGTACATGTGGTCCTGCTTGGCACAGGCAGAGGGAGTTTCCCAAGAGCCTGATGAGCCAAAAAAAGGGTCTCAGGAAGGCTGAGAATGT
Organism: Climacteris rufus; assembly: GCA_013398175.1. Taxonomy (NCBI): domain Eukaryota; kingdom Metazoa; phylum Chordata; class Aves; order Passeriformes; family Climacteridae; genus Climacteris; species Climacteris rufus. Next base: position 223,654 of record VZRZ01008565.1, read on the forward strand.
TGCTAGTGCTGGGTGGGTCCCTCCTGGAGGGACTCGGTGCCCTGAGAGGGAGGTGGTTCTTTCTTTTGTATCCCTCTTGCATATCCCTGAGGACTCGAGGTGGTGTTTCCAGTGGGAAGGGAGAGAAGGGATGTTCTGCCTTGAGCAGGGCTGGCTACAGGCTTTGAGATTGGTTGATGATGAAGACAAGTGTGTGTTGATTCTTCCCTGCTCTTTTCTCCACTCAAGTGACTTTCCTGAGCAACTCAAAGTGCAGCTCCTTCCTGGTCCTCCCATGGTCACTGCATGTGGAAATCCACTCAGGAATTTCCTCACCAAGAGCTTTTAGATTACAAAAAGCTGTTTCTAGCCCCAAATTCTAATCTTGTTTCTGCACTTTGCATGGTGCCCTCAGTATCTGCAGATCCTGGGGGTGATTTCAAGCCCTCTTTGATGGTAACACAGCACCTCTTGCTTGCAGCACACCTGCAATCCCAGTTAATTACCCTGGGATTACTGCAGTGCTGATATGTCATGGAGCTCTTTGGCACCTGTGTGTGCATTGGTGGTTTTTCCAAGAGCTGAGGGTTTGCACAAGGCCTGTGATGTGGGAATTCCTTCCTTTCACTTACCCAGGACTCAAAATGCAGAGACAAAATACATCAGCAGGGCACCCATCCCCATGCAGACAGCTGCAGAGGCAGAGCTGAGATGGAATGTGGCTGTGGAAGTGCTTCCTCTTTGTTTTCTTATGTGAGTAAAATAAAAAAGGGAGTTAAACCCTTTTATAACTTAAATTTCCACTGACATGAAAGGCTCAGCAGCGCTTGGTGCTGCTGTGTGAATTGGCTGTCCTCAGATGACTGTTTTGCTGATGAGATCTTCCACGTTAGTCCTGGATGCTTCCAGAGACACCTGCTCCAAGGTAAACTGGCCCCCAATTAAAGAAAAAGGTCTCTGTTTAGACACAGACATCTTTTGGGATGGATCTGCATTATGGGTGGAGGGGAAAGTGTTTTTGATTGTTTGTAAATAGTGCTGGAATTCAGGAGTTTATTTCCTGAATTTTTCTTTGAAATGCCACTGGAAGTTGAGCAATTAATTCCCTGGGAAAGCCCAGGGTGCTGCTTTTATAAAACTTGAAGTATTATATCTTTAAACATAAACATCAGACACTTTTAAACCAACTTTCCAGCTGAAGCTTTCCCAAGGTCCCTGTGTTGGTCCCTCAGGTGGGAACAGCCAACAGAGAATGTCTCAGACAAAACCCTGATGTGAAGAACATGAGAGGTGTCCCACTTCCTTCTGGCCCTTCCTGAGTGCTTTTCCAGCAAGAACCAGGCTCCTGCTCATCTTTGCTGACCCACCCAGGTGCCCACTCAGGTGCCTGATTAAGCTGAAATAGGGTTTGGGGGAGGTTTGCTGAGCAAATGTCTTTTGGGGGGTCCAGGGGTGCAGCTGGGTCACCTCCCCAAGCCAGCTTATGCTGCTGAGCTGGAAGACACCCACTGGATGCATTATTTTGGCTCCTGGTTGTTCCTGTTCTCTTTCAGAATCCCCTAAATTCTGCCAATTCCTATTGCTGCAGATCCTCTGTCTTCCTCCTCGACTGCTCCTCACATCAAGACAAGGACTAACCCAGGGTAGTCCTTTAGGGAAAAAAACCTTATGGAGTAGAAATCTTTCTTTTCCTTAAAATAAATCAACAAGAGGAGGTTTATAATTTCTCCAGAGGGAAAATTGCACCTGCCAGTCTGTTTTCTCAGGCCTCGGCTCTTGAAGCACTTCAGCACAATCCCAATGTGAATTGCAGGAATTCTCCTCCCGCCCGGCTCCCGTCGGATGACTCATGGCTTTCGAAGTTGGTCGCGTCCTTCAAGATCCTGCGGAATTGAAAGGAGCCTTTCCTTCCCTGCAGCTCAAGGATGCAGAATTGGAGCCATCCTGCCTTCCAACCCTGCCTCCTGCCCGAGCTCGTGTCAAAATGTTCTCTTTGGAAAGTTGCAGCACAGTTCTGTTTCACGGGCAGAAACACAGGGATGTGCCAGATACTTCACCTCCTTTTCCACAGGGAACAATTTCAGATTTCTTAATTTTAAAAAAGTGTTTTCTCCGTGTCTTGTTAACCCTCTTGCTACCCAGCTGCGGGAAATATTCCTGCATGCCTAGCTTGGCCTACATTTTTATGTCCAGCCTTAGAAAGGGAGTGGAGGCAGAGTGGAGAGAGCCTGGATTTTGAGTTCAGTTAGAGGGACAGTTTGCATCACGTCTTGGAGCTGATGGACCTAACCTACAGCAGAGCCCTGGGATGATGAGGGGTGATGGTCTGGACCTAAAAGAGGGGAGATTTAGACTCTGTGTAAGGAAGATGTTTTTACAATGAGGGCGGTCAGACCCTGGCACAGGGTGCCCAGAGAAGCTGTGGCTGCCCCATCCCTGGCAGTGTCCAAGGCCAGGTTGGATGGGGCTTGGAGCAACCAGGGATAGTGGGAGATGTCCCTGCCCATGGCAGGGGGTGGAACTGGATGCCCTTCAAGGTCTCTTCCAATCACAACTATTCCATGATTCCATGACCCTGAGTGGGCTGCAGTGCCAGGAGGATCCTGCTTCACCTTCTGCACCATCAGCACCTGAGGAACGTCCAATGGACTTGTGGGTCCAAGGGATTTTCACTGCAGCATAAACTCAAATCTACACATCTGGTGTGACCTCCCTCTGTGCGCTCAAATTCCCAAGGGAAATTGTGGCTGTTCCCATTTCATGAGAGGTCTTGAGCTCCTCCTGGGAAGCTTGGGGAGCTCCTTTGCCCTTCTCCTCACAGACACTGGGTTTCTCCTGTTGTACCTTCTGACTTGTCTTGCTCCACGTGTCTGCTCCAGCCTGCCATGAAATTCATCCAGTCTGAATCCCTGCTGCTCTTTCTGCCCAGGGAAATCAACTAAAAGCATCCTGCTTATGCCACCTTTCCCCCAGCGAGGAGAGCAAAGAAGCTGAGTTGGATCTTGGGGAGGGATTTTGAGTTATGGCCCTGAATTGAAACCGGAGCAGTTGTTTCCATCCCACCAGAAAAGCTGGGCAGAGCATGAGGGGCCCTGACACAAGGTCGGCAGGGCAAATACTGCTGTTGAGTTTTCCCATCCTGTCCCTTCTCTGATAACAGGAGACTGCCCCATCCCTTCACCCTGCAAGCCCTCTCTCATGGCAGGAAACCCTTCTAGCTCCCATAGTTTTCAAATTAAAAATAATTACTTGTTATCCATCCAATTTCTCTGAGAGGAAATTCTATTAAATCCCCAGAAGAAAGTGCATTATGGCTGTACTTTCCAAAGCAGACCCTTGAATAAACTTTTTTACTTATTTCACATCACTTCCATTATTCCTGTCATTATGAAGCAGATGAACATTTTCTGGAACAATTAGACGCGGGTGTGTGGAATAAAGAGCGGAGTTCGCCTGAGATCATTGAAACCTATCTGTTTGGGTGATTCATTTTCTTCCAACTAGGCTGCCCATAATAAGCTTTTCTTCTCTGGCTTTGTCTTGTTTCCCATTTCAGGCAGCCACAATGCCCGAAGAATTGAAAGAATGTCTTTCCCCATGTCCTTGTGCTGCGACTGAGCCTGGCAAACAAAAAAATAAAATATATTTAAGAAAAAAAAATAAAGCAGAGAAAGAAGAGAAAGAGAGGGCAGAGCAGATTAAAAATAAAACAAGTGGTGATGGTAACTTGGGGCATGAGGGCCTTGAGAATTGTTGTGGTGTAAAGGATGGGAGATGAACTCTTTCTGTTCCTAAATGGAAAAAACCATCCATGTATATCAGAGAGGGCAGAATATTCCTTGTATTGGCCTGGTTGTGGTGCCACGTGCAGAGAAAACTTCATCTGCTGCTTCCATGACTTCAGTAAAGTCCCCAGTATTAGGAAAGGGCTCCTGGGGACCCTGTGGAAAATGAAATTTGGCTTTTCAGTTTATGTGTCACAAAAGTGGCACACCTGGTCCGTGGGGCTGAGCCCAGGGAGAGGAAATGGTGTTAAAACATTTACAAATACAGGGTGTGCTCTGCCCATCTTCCTCTGCTCACACCCCAGGGTCTGGGATCTTCCCATGGTCCTACCCCAGGGTATCCTGGGCTGATCCCCCATGGGCAGCAGGAAAGGGGGGATTCTGCCCCTCTGCCCACTCAGGTGAGACCCCACCTGCCAAGCTGCCCAGCCCTGAGCCCAGCACTGCAAGGATGTGGAGTCGCTGCAGCCAGGCCAGAGGAGGCACCAGGGTGAGCAGAGGGCTGGAGCAGCTCTGCTGGGAGGAAAGTCTGGGAGAGCTGGGATTGTTCAGCCTGGGGAAGGGAAGCTCCAGAGTGACCTCATTGTGGCCTTGCAGTGCCTGAAGGAGCTGAGAAGAAACATGGAGAGAGCCTTTGGACAAGGGTCTGGAGTGACAGGATAAAGGGGAATGGCTTCCCATGCCAGAGGGCAGGGTTAGATGGGATATTGGGAAGAAATTTTTCCCTGTGAGGGCAGTGAGGCCCTGGCACAGAGTGCCCAGAGAAGCTGTGGCTGCCCCATCCCCGGAAGTCTCCAAGGCCATTCTGGACGTGGCTTGGAGCAGCCTGGGACAGTGGAAGGTGTCCCTGCCCAGGGCAGGGGTGGGACTGGATGGGCTTTATGGTCTCTTACAATCACAACCATTCCCTGACTCTGTGATTCCTGACAGGTGCAACTGGCTCACAGTAATGCTTTGCCCACGTGTTTACTTCCTGACAGCCTCTTTGGAGCCATCAGGGTGTTTCTGTGATTCCCACCCAGGCTGTGCCATTGATGGGGCAGCACAGAGCCCCAGCAGCTCCAGTATCTGTGCTGGGGAAGAGATCTCCTTCTCAAACTGGCTCCTCTTCCTGGGGCAAGATCTTTATCCTGCACATAAAAGTGCAGTTTCCTCCTCTGGACCTCACAGACTTCTCTGGTGACTCCCATTCCAAGTGGATCAGCCTGAATTTCCTCGTTTTGATGGTTGTTTCAAAGTGGAATGCTGTGGAATCACAGCTGCACCTCACTCACAGGAGTGGGTGCTGTGAGCCTCCTCCTTGGAGAGCTCATAAAGCATTTCCACGTTTTTTTTCCTGCACAGACACACCTGGATAATGAGAGATGACTGATACTACAGGTAGATTTGTTGAGAAGGATGTCACTTGACAAACAAGTGGGTTTGTAAGGGGCTAAAGTAATATTTTCCTTGTTCATCCAAAATTAAACACGAGCCTGCTGGGTGATCCCTTGCTGGTTTAACTCTTGTTGCAAGGAGGATGAGAGCAGTGCAGCCAAAACTCCTGTCTGATGGCTAGGAATGAGTGTTCCATTGTGGTTATCACCCAAATCCCCTCGGAGCTTTGAGATTTAGTCAGTACTGCTGCAAATGCTCTGGAAATCAAGAACACTTTGTATATCAGTTTGCAACTCAAGAAATTGTTGGAGAGTGGAAGGAAATAAAGAGCTTGCTTTGATTCTTTTAAAACAGCAGCGGCAGCTGACTTGGGGTCTGCCCTGGGCTGCTTTTGGATATATGTATATTAGCAGGGTTTGAATGGAATGGAGGCTACTGGAGAATGTGAGGCAAGGGAAAATGTTTTTCTAAGGAAAAGAAATGGTAAAACTTCAGGGAGAAAGCTGAGAATGCGAGACCTTGAACCGAGCCTCTTTGGGGAAAGGGGGGGATGAAACAGGAAAAAAAGTGCCCACTTGAATAATAGACTAACTGGCGACCTTGAACATATATATGTGCATAATGAGAGTGAAACAAAGAGCCTCTGAATATCAGGCATTCTTAGGCTGCAGAATAATAATCACAAGTGGCAAATGTAAGAAATAAAAGGAAGACACATAATATAACCGGAGTAATGGGGACCTGAACCACCCGAGCTGAGAGAAATGATGGAGGGTTCAGCAAAAGCCTGGGCTCCTCAATGGCCCAGCTACTGCTTGAAGAAAAACCAAGATTTTCTTGCTGCTCCAAGAGGATTTTATTGATATTTTGTTATCCTGGACCATGTGTAAACTCCGTTTCTCCCTCAGACCACTGGTCAAATTTGGGAGAGCCCTCCTTGTCCTGCATGCCAGCTGGCAGGGGATGGTGATGCCTGTGGGTGCTGTGGGGTGGCACCAATTCTTGCCAGTGAGAGACGTGGCCCCATGGATCTGGCAGGGCTAGTGGGTGTAGGGATTCTCACAGAAAAGTGGTGACGCTCCCAGTTTGTTCCCAGCACTCCCATAGGGAACCATGCACATCACTGTGAACAGCAGGTGCTCTCATCCTGCTTTCTTCTGCAGCCTCTCAGATAATTCCTGGCTACTTCTCAGGCCAGCCTGGCCACTTGTGGATTGTCTGTTTCTTGTTTTCTTTGCTTGTGGATCATCTGTTCCTTGTTTTCTTATGGATTGTCTGTTTCTTGTTTTCTTGGTCCACTGCAGGTGCAGTTCAACGTGGTGCTCCCCTGCAGGCAAAGTCCCTGCCCACCCTGTAGCTCCCCAGGCTGCTTTTTTCTCTGGGGATGAGGATATTTGATCCCAACCTTGTGCTTTTCCTGACCAAATCCTGTACGTTGCAGGTCCTTTGGAGCTGTCCTTCACATCTGCTGATTTGATTGAGTACCTCCAGAGGAAACATCTTAAACGCCTTCTCCAGATCACCAGTGCAGGTGTGAGACTCCTTCTGAAGTTCTCCTTTGCATGTGACCCTCATTTGGTTCCTTCTCAGCAATCAGAGCTCCTTCTTTACATTGGTGGCATTGGCCAGTTCGAGATTGACTGTGCAAGATTTCCTCCAAGATCTCCCCCTGGTTTGGGGTTCCTCAGAGGCAGGGAGGGATGTTTTACCCTGGATTTCTTCTTCATCCCTTCTGTCCTCAGAGCTTGTGAGTTTGTGCCTGGAAGGGTTAAAAAAAAAAAGGGTAGATGTGGTGCTTAGGGACATGTGTTGGTGGTGCTTGATGTTCTTACAGGTCTTTTCCAGACTGAATGATTCCACGATTTCAGGGTGCTCCTTCAGTGCTGCCAAGGGTCACTCCCCAACACCCCTGTGAGTGAGAAGGCTTCACCACCTCCCAGCTCTCTCACCTTCCCAGAGTGGGACCCTCTGACAACTCTCCATGTCAGAGATGGGGTTTGTCTGGCCCGTTTCTCTGTGGATGTAGATGGGGCTTTGGGGCTGAAGACTGTTAACAAAAACTTCAGCCAAGCTTTGCAAAGCTGGACATTTTTTGGTGTGTTTCCATCCTCAGAGGATGCTGGATCCTCCTGATGCAGGACCCATTCCTTCACGCAGCCCAGTTCCCCTGAGCCTGGCTCCCGCTGCCTGGTGTGGATCCATGTGTTGTCCTCATTCTTCACACCACAAAAGATTAAAGATAATACCGATACTAATAATATAAACCCGCCCTTGTGTGATTGGGCTGCCGCTGGTATTGTGGCAGAGAAAGGCTCTGTGAAATGGCTTGGGTAATTTACACTCATTAGGAGGAGAATGCAGTAGATTAAAGGTAGCAAGGGTGAATAGCTTCCCATTTTTGTCAAACTTGCCTAACCTTTTATTCACCTGCTGGAGCCATTATTTTATAATAATAAAAAAGAGGAGAAAGAGCCTTGCATGAACTTGGGGAGAAAGGCAGAGAGTGCAAGCTAGGAGCTATTTTCTCAAGAGAGAGAAATGCAGCATTATAGATTAAAGGTGAAAAGACAGCCCTCATTTAAATCAATCCACCTCTCCGAAGCATATTTATTCACAGATTAATTAGAGTTGCAAATGAAAATGATCTGGTTGGTGGGAACATTATTGAGGCCTTTAAAGTGCGGGAGTGAAGATTAAAAGGAAGCACACTTACCCTTTCCTTATGATCTGAAGAGGAGATCAAAAGAGTCGGTGTCAAATTAACAGCCCTGATGATTTCTCTCTTCTTCTAGGCCTGTGTTTATTATCTCAGCTCATGTTGGTACATGCAGGAGGAAGACCTGCTTTCCTGAGCCGCCGGTGCAGGAAGTGTGCAGGGACCCTTTGGACAATGTGGATCAGGTGGGAAGGTGTGCAGCTGCCTGAGCAGGGATGTGGGAACATGTGTGTGCAAGGGAGCAAAACTTGGCCTGCCAGATGTCACCGAAGGGAGGAAATGTTCCTTTTCTGTGTTGGGGTGTTGGAGGGAACTCTTCAAGCTGCCAGACCTGTCAATTAACCAACCACGGTTAATTAATTCCATGGTTCAATTGAATGCCAATTGAACCAACCACGGTTCAATTAACTAACCATGGTTAATTGAACACCCAGCCTCTTCTGAGTCTGTGGCATGGGTTTAGGACTTGCTGTTGGATAAGAACCACGATTTTCCTCGTCTCGAAGGGAGGGGAGACAGACTCCATCCTTGTCAGACTCCACCAGGAGCAGCACAAACATAGCAAGCAAGGAATGACTACTGAATCCTTTGGGAAGACACCAGCAGAGGCAGAACACCCAGACAAGAGTGCCCCTTTCCATGGGGCCTGAATGTGCCTGGAAGAGGCAGAGGGAACAGAGTGCAAGCTCGGTGCAGTCTGGCAGGAAGCAGAGAGATGGGATCATGAGGAGCTGTCAGGGAATATCCCAGCAAGGTCCATCCCACCAAAGCTCATTTCCTGTTGGACTGCAGGAGCTTATGGGGGAAAGATGGTAATTGGCTGTGCCTGGAGGCAGAGGGAAAGATGTCATGGAATCCCAGACTGTTGGGGTTGGAAGGGACCTTAAAGCTCATCCAGTTCCACCCCTGCCATGGGCAGGGACACCTTCCACTAACCCAGGTTGCTCCAAGCCCCATCCAGCCTGGCCTTGGACACTTCCAGGGATGGGGCAGCCACAGCTTCTCTGGGCACCCTGTGCCAGGGCCTCACTGCCCTCACAGGGGAGGATTTCTTCCCAATATCCCACCTAACCCTGCCCTCTGGCAGTGGGAAGCCATTCCCCTTTATCCTGTCACTCCAAGGCCTTTAAAACATGGAAAGAAAGAGGGGTATTCTGAGAACATTTTCCCTAAGCATGTCTCATCTTTTTTTCCCCAATAATTGAAGACTGGGAAAGAAACTTCTCCCATAATCCTGTTTTTGTTACATGGTGGCCTTCCCTGTGCAATGAATGATGTACTAACTGATCTCTCTCAGCACAGATGAGCTCTGCTCTGGTGCTTTGGATTCATTCCCACCTGTCCAGTGAGGATAATGGCAGGAGCAGTGTAGATGAGGCTCCAATGTTTGTCCAACTGCATGGTTGAAAAATAACAGAGGTCTCTCACTTTGCAAGCCAAAATATTAGAGGTGCTGCAGATTTAACATAAATGCACTCACTTCATCATTTTTTTCTGAGCTCTACCAGAAAGGGGAAATGACAAAGGGAAAAGCAGCTGAATCCTCTGCTGTCAGCGTGGGCACCAGGGAATGGTCCCAGGGCACTTGGGGAAGGAGGAGAAGCAGCAGCCTGAGGTATTTACTGAGGCTTTCATAAAGGACAAGAGTTTGGGAGCTTCCCAGTGCTCAGTCCATACTCCAAGGGCCGATCATGGCTCCAGAGAAGGCTGGGAAGGGCACAGAGGGAGAAGCAGCCCAGCAGGCTCTGCTGAGCTCTGACAGAACAGTGTCTCAAGGTCTGGACCTGCAGTGGGTCCAAAGGGTTGAGTCCATCCCGAGCCAGGGACAAGGGAAGTGTTGGCTGGTGGTTTGGTGCTGCCTGCAGGGACTGACAGTTGTATCAGCAGGTGCTGGAGAATCCCAGTGCATCCATGTTCACAGTTTGCATCAGGAGGAATGAGCTTTCCCTGTGCTACAGCAGGAGGAGGTGGAGGCTTTCTGAACCCATCGCAGAAAGGTTTGAAATGCCAACACCATCCATCTCTTCCTGCTCCTAATGCTTGGCTCCGTGTACAGAGGGTGCCCTGAACTCCTGGAATGCAGTGTTTTTCCTTAAGGCTGAAGTGGGAGGTTTGAGTTGGGTGCCAAAGGAATGTTTGGGGCTGGCTGGCTCCTGTGCAGGACACCCAGCACGGAGCCATGGGCAGTGCTCCCGCCAGGCACACTTCCTAGGAGACAGCTGACATGGGATAAGGGATTGTTCCACCTAATTCTTCATTACCACACATCCCTGTTAATTTGCTGGGTTACCCGTAGGGGATTTGGCATTCCTTGTGTACTCAGATTTTCCTCGCAATTGAGTTCTTCCTCCATCAGACACCCAGTTCTCCCACTCTTCTATGAGGAACACAGATCCAGTGCAGGGGGAGGAGACCTGGCCCCAGCTCTTTTTTAGCCACTTCCTTTGGGTTTTTCAGTGGGGTAGGTTTTTTTTAATGCCCATTCTCTCCACATTCCCTGTCTCTCCACAATCTCTCCCTCCTGATTGCCATATCAAGCTACAAATCCAAGCTGGAGGTGCTCAGGCATCAGGGGCTCTGCATGTTTTGGAAACTCTGCTCTGGCCATGCCAAAAACTTGGCATTCCAAATCCAAGAGAGGACTGGAGACATCCATTCCTGACTGTGCAGGCTCAGGATTCCTCCTCTCTGCCACAAGGGGAATGGCACCACGAGCACAAGAAGCATTTTCCTAACGGGTCCAGCTCCTTCCAGAGCTCTCCTGGGTGTTCAGAAAAGCCCAGCCAGGAAGAGTTCCATGGAAGGGGTCAGCTCTGGCTTGTGTTGGTGACTCAAGAATTGCTCTGCACGGGCTGCCATGGCATTTCCAGTTTAAAACATCCCCTTGAAACAGAGTTTGCATTTGGACGTGAATGCAAATTAGGAACCTCATCAGGTTTCTTTTCCTGTAAATATTTTGTTTCTGGTTGGAGGAAACAAAGAACCTGTGTGTGGTTTGTGCTGAGTTTTCTGCTCTTATTTGGGTTTTGATTTCGACCTGCCCATGTAGGACAAACATTTTGCATCTACAAGATTTAAATGAGCCAGGAGACCTGTTCCCCTCCCAGCCCTGCTGACAGGTTCCAGGGTGCTTGCAGAGGCTTTCCTGAATAGATGATTTCTAGGTCAAGGAGAGTGTTACGTTTTTTTGACCGTTTGTCTTCTGCTAATCGCTGTCAGCCCTGAGATTTATGCATTGATAGTGACAGCAGATGGGGTCACTTTTATTAGGAATACACACACCAGGCAGGGGGGCCACTGCCAGGTACACTGTGGATACTCAGGGACTCCTGCACTGAAAATATTTCTGGTTTTAACAAGGTTTCAGGTTGTGGATTTTCATTATTTTTCTTGGAATAAATGCATTTACATACACTTTTTTTTTCTCTTTTGATAGCTTTTATGGGCAATTGTCCCATTATTGCCCAATATCTGTGTTGCCTGTGTCTGTCTGAGTGGATGAGGCTGCTCCTGCACTACGCATTGGATTCAAGGGGTCTCCATCTGTATTTCAAATATACCATTGCTTCTTGCAATACACACCTCTAGAACCCAATATCTACTAACATCCTGTGGTTTTTTTCCTGGTGGAAGGAAAATTTGCAAATGTAGAGTTGCCAAGAATGCCATAATAAATCACCGAACCCAAGTGGCATCTCATGCTGGTTTGGAGATGGGGGATCCCTTGGCAATCTTTAAACCTGTGTGCAGGTGGATGCAATACTGCCATTTCTAGGAAATTCAATGTCTTAATTTTTACTTTTTCAGGACTATATAAATCACATTGCGTTTTTTCAGGGTGGTGAATGTGATGATTCCAAGGAGCAGGGCCAGCAGAGGCTGCGAAGATGATTCAGGGCCTGGAGCCTCTCCCTGCCCAGGAAAGGCTGAGGGAGCTGGGGCTGCTCAGCTCCAGAGGAGCCCCAGCTGAGAGGGGCCCTCAGGCCTGGCTGTCCCTGTGTGCAGGGAGGGCTCAGAGCAGGGCCCGGGCTCTGCTCCGGGGGGCCCAGCAATGGCCCCAGAGGAACGGGCAGGGACTGATGCCCAGGGAGCTCCCCCTGCACAGGAGGCAGAACTTCTGCCCTGGGCAGGGCCCGCGCCCTGCACAGATCCCAGAGAAGGTGTAGAGTCTCCTCACTGGGGATATTGCAGAGCCCTCTGGACACAGCCCTGTGCCTGTGCTCTGGGATGGCCCTGCTGGAGCAGGGAGCTGGGACCACTGTGGTCCCTTCCAATCTGACCCACTCTGGGATCTATGATTGTGTTTCCCTTGCGTTTCACCCCCTGTGTTTACAGGAATTTCAAATTTCCCGTTTTCATGCCTTTTCTGAGTTTAGATCTATTCTCTCCCAATCACCCGTGTTTCACTCACCTCATCTTTCCCTTCACCCAGCTCTCTCGTTTCCTCCATAGCTTTCTCTCTCACGACATTGTCCCATTTTTCCACACAGATGTGGGAGCACAGCAACACCTGTGCGAGTCCTTTCTTTAAGATGGCCTGAACAAACCAGCTTTAACCAAAGAGTTGTGTTTTGGGACAGCTTCCAAATGGTTTTTGGGGTAGTGAATTGTGACTTTGAGCCCTGCAGCCACTCAAAAATGTGTGATATGAGACTATCATGTGAGAAGATTTTATTCTTCTATTTCCTAAAGAAAAGCCCATGCTACCATCAACCCATCAAGCCCTTCCACCTCTGTTTTGGGCCACCAGCTGCCAACATTATCTCTGTGACACCTGCAAAACATCCCATCCGGGCCTGGTGGGTGAGAGGAGTGGCAGAGATGGATGTGAGATGTCCCAGCCAGAAAGCTCATCCCAAGAAGACAACTTAGGATCCTCTCAGCCCACTTGGAGCTACGGGAAAAGGGCTGAAACAGCCAAGAACAAGCATTTTGTGAGCAGGTATTAAAAAAGAACAGGAAAAAAAATTTCTGCAGGCACCCTTTGGAAGCTCCTGGGGCCTGGAGTGATGCAGAGCCCTGGTTAATGGCCACTCCCCGAGGTTTCCCCTCCCACGGAGCACAATTGATTGCAGTGAGATTACGATGCCATTAAAATTCACTCTGCCCATAAACCAACGCCGTGGAAAATGCTGACGTTTATAGCAGCTCCTACAAGAGACATATTTCAGGGGAAAGTGAGTCCTAATGCAAGAACTTTATTTAGGTAAAACAACATCCAGGGAGGGGGGGAGAGGAGGAGGAGAGGTGGTGGCGATTGCAGAGAATTTTATTTCTTTCAACTAATGGGTATAGGGATGCTAAATTTAAAAGACATTTTTAATAAATCTATTGGCCTTTGACAAAATCAATCCAAACCCCATAAACCAAGAAGTCACCCACTTGGTATTAATGAGGCTACATTTGCATTTATTTTTCCTTTACACTAGACAAACCATTAATTTCGTGTTTATGCTTCCTTTGAAGTCTGAATGCTTGGAGATAGATGGCCACATCAAGTCTCCTGCTGCTACATTAATATTTTGCTATAAATGATAAATTTGACCATTTTCTACAACACCCCTTTTTTCTTTAAGAAAGCTGAGAAAATGCGAGCAATAAGTCTTAAGCCCCTGAAAGCTTCGCTGTTTTTTTAAATACTCTGCAGTCATTGATTATTAAAGCAGTCATAGCTTTAACTTGGGGTTGCATTAGATGGCACCCAGCATTTTGCTGCTGTAAATTGAGAGATGTTCATTACCCAATCAGGGGATCCTTTTTTGCAAATCATCTTTCATTTGACCCGTGCAAAAACCGGACACGGCCAAGTCACTGCTGCCTCGCCCCCTCCCTGCCCTCCTAAGGCCCCTCCTTACATCCTCGGGCTGCTTCCATGCAAGTTAAGTACATCCTTGTGCTCCAGCAGGACATCCAAGGTGCCTTCTCCCAGTTTTGCAGTAATTTACTATTTCTTTAGTACTTTTTTTTCTTTCAGGATGCTCTATTGCCCGTGCAGGCCACCAGGAGCCTCCCAAAAACCTCCAGCTCCTGGAAACAAAGGGAAACCTCCTGGAAAACTTCCAGCAGCCCAGGGTGATGGGTAGGAGGGAGATTAAACTTCTGCAAGGATTCTTGGAAAGGTCTGTAATATTTCAGAGCCTGGATCCTTCTCTCGAATCCCAGATCCCGAGAAGGACACAGGTTTGGTGGTGCTCAGGATATGGGTCTCAGGATGGGTTTCAGGAGCTCAGTGTGGGTGGATCAGACCTGTCCCAGGTGGAGTGGGATGGCTGATATCCAAGAGTGTCCCTGCAGCCAGTGCAGGGAGTTGTGTGACAGCCTAGGTATCTCAAAAACATTCCAGGTCCAATTCTAGGCTCTTCCTGAGCAGCACAGTGTGACAGGCAGAGGCTAGATCTGAAAAACCCTAAGGATCCCAGATTTCCTAGAATCCCTAAGGATGTCTAGGCTGGTGTGTACGTCTCAGAGATGTTGCTGGCTGCTGGGACACCATGGGGGTTACACCCCTTTTTATACCACTGAGGTGGGATTGGGGAAGGGGTGTCCTGCCCTCCTCTTCCCATCAGGAGACACTCCTAGGAGTTGGCCCAGGTATTTCTCATGGACTTTGCACCTTGCAGAACACGCGGATCCTGACTGGGCAGCCCTTGCACAGAATCACAGGAATGGTTTGGGCTGGAAGGGACCTTAAAACCCATCCAGTGCCACCCCCTGCCAAGGGCAGGGACATCTTCCCCTATCCCAGGGTGCTCCAAGCCCCATCCACCCTGGCCTTGGACACTTCCAGGGATGGGGCAGCCACAGCTTGCACACATACTCTAGCAAGGGTTTAGATGCTAACAGACCCTCAGCTGCCAAAAGAGGAATTCTGTGGTCTCTGTTTCTTGATGTAGGTGCCTAAATTCTTCCTTCTTCACTGCCCTTATCTGCAGGCAGAGTGCTGGGATGGGAGAGAGAGATCCAATGGGGCATCCCTGGGGTCCCAGCCGAGGCTGCAGAGAGCCTCAGTGTGAGCTGTGTGTCTGCAGCAAGTTGGCTTTTGGTTCCCTTCCAAATTCGTCTGGCAGCACATCCCTGATCCGTGCCCTGCTGCTGTGGGATGCAAAAATTGCATGGGTTGCAGGGATGTCCAGTGCTCTGCAGTGAGACTGGGGATTAAGGGCTCCTTCAGCTTCAGCCTCTTCCCCTTCCCACTAAATCTTTTATCTGGTGTCTGACAGGTCTCCCAGCAGCTTTGGTGGTGGAGGAGCTGAGCTGTGTTTTCCCGTTCTCCCTAATCAGAGCTGTTCTGTGCACACCCTCCTCAAACCAGGAGCAGGGACCTGAGCATGAATTAGCAGATTAAACATCACTTTTTTTGTGGGTTGGTTTATTTTATTTTTTTTTATGAAGCACCTTTTATAGCTGTGCTGGGGTTAGATTTCATATAACCCTTGTTTATTTTCTTTGCCAGCCGGAGTTTATGGAGGAGGGAAGGGATGTTATATCAATAGGGGAGTGGCTATTGACACTTGCTGCTATGAAGTGCCTTTATGTGCTTTCAAATGGCAGGATTATGCTCCGGATGGCTCCGTGCCGGAATTGTCTCCTGCTCCATTAACAGCCGAGAGATGGAGGCGTGAACTGCTCGTGGGGGTCTGACATGAAGGAGGACTGAGTATTGAACGGGTGAGCTGCACCCACGCTGGCTCTTTTCCCTCTCTTTTTAAATGGAGAATAATTCCCACTGCTGAAATTCAGCCCGCTGGGATCCACACCTCCCTTCCAGGAAGGGCTTGTGCAGCACAGTCCAGTGCATCCCTTGCTACAAATTCCTGAGGGTGGGGAGAAAACCTTGAGACCTGTTTTTAGCAGTTGTGTTCTAATTTCTCCTCATTCTCATTCAGCTCCCAGTGTCTGGACTTGAAAGGTTCCCGTGTCCAAGATTCACACCAAACCAGTTTAATGAGAAATGCACTTACAGCAGAAATAATGCCTTGATTCAGGTCATGGAAGGATAGGATGTTTCAGGAAGAACGTGGATCTCATGGGAGTCCTGCTTTAGTCTCCCATTTTGGGCAGCAGCTCTGCTAACACAGTCCTCAGGCAGGTTTTGTGCCCATGAATCTCTCCCAGCATCCAAGATTTGAAGCTCAGTGTTCAGCCCTACTCCAGCTGTTTTTGCCTGCTGTCCTGCCAGCTGCTCACATTCTGCAGGCAGTGTATGTCTTTTGGATATATCCATGGATTTTTTGTCTTGCCCAACAAGTCTGAACACGCTAAAGATCAAGTGAATGTGGCTGGCACTTCCTGTCAATAATTAGAAATGAAAGCAAGCATGAAATAAACGTCTGGGTTATTCTCATGAAAAACTGAGACTCAAACAGGGATTTCAGAAGCCAGGCTTCTGCCTTTAATTTCATATTTTGGCCTCTTTTTGCTTTTGAAAAAAGGAGAATACAAGTGTAGTGTCTGGGAGCTGGGAACCTGTCCTGCCCCAGGCTTCTCACTGTCATTAATGTCTCGTCTCATGCCACGGGAACACTGGTGTTGGAAAAGGGCTGAATCTGAGGGAGAGCCTGGGTCACTGGGATCCTCCCCACCCCTTCCACAGGAATACTCATGCTCTGGAAAGGGAGGTTAACTGAGGAGAAGATGTTTCCCTGTATCCCTCAAAATCTGCCTTTGAGCAGAGCTGGATTTGTAGCCACAAACCAAAGGAAACCTCCCAAGCCGCAGAAACAAATGGAATAATAAAGCCCAGATAATTTTAATGGGGATGGTTATTAAGGGATTTGCTTCTCCTTGGACCTGTTAACTCATCCTGCCCAGGGGCAGTGCATCCTGCTTGGAATAACCAATTTTGGAGCACTTGTTTTCACCTCTGGCCATCTCCTGGTGCTCCAGTTCCTGTTGTGTTCATGAAAGAATAAAGCTACCAGCACCATCCCAGCTTTAATTCTCTGCCAAAGCTGCAGCTGGGTTCCTCAGAGGAACAGCAGACCCAGAGCGGTGCCCCTGTCAGTTCTGATTCTGCTTGTGCAGGGAAATGAAGCAGGACCTCATCCCTACCAAGACCAGAGGATCACAGGATGCTTTGGGTTGGAAGGGACTTTCAAGGCCATCTCATTTCATCCCTCTGCCATGGGCAGGGACACCTTCCACCAGAGCAGGTTGCTCGGACCACCATGGAGATGATCTGCTCCATGACCTGCAGGACAAGGCATCAGGAGATCACTCATGACTCCAGAGAATTCCATGGCGTGGCATGTTCAGTGAATTCCCTTGTCATGACAAGATCCACCATCAGATCGTGGGATGTGGATTTTAGCTGCTCCTTTGGACAGGGTCATCATTCCTTTACTTCTCAGCAGTACCAGTTTTTCTTATTCCCCTTGCCCCCTCCGTAGGCAGCACCTTCTCAGCCAAGGAAACTTGGGAATGGGGGAGCTATAATGTGATCCAGAAGGATGTGATGTCTTTGCCCTCCTCCCACTGCAGATGGCACAGAGAGGGGGCAATCCCAGAGATCCTGTGTGCTGCAGGCTTGTTGTGCTCTTGGATCTTTGCCCAAGAAAAGCCACTTGAGGACTCTGCCCCCAAACCTTTTCCATCTCCTCATGAGAACGGTGACCTGGACTTCCCTCCTCCATCCCAGATGCATCCCAAAGAGTCCCAGGGGTGAGTGAGCCTGTGCCACGGAGTCCTCCAGCTATTCCTGCTGGAGAGGAGACGAGCTTTGATGGGTTCTGCCCGTCCTTTCAAACCAGAGCCAGAGAGATGGGAAGGGAGGGAAACAGGAGGAAAAAAGGAAGGAAGCAGACACAAAGGCTGATGCTTTGCTAGAAAGGGAACACAGCACTCTCCAGCCTAATATCTGCCCTTTATTCTGCATTACAATATCTGCAGACTTTCACACTGGACACGGTGCCGGAATCAAGGCTGAAATTACTTTTCAACCATTCATTCATAACTGTTGTGTTTCAAAAAAAAAAAAAAGGAAAAAAAGAGAAAAAAAGAGGGAGAAAGAAGGTGGGGGAAACAAAAGTAAATACAAAAAGAGAAATGTTAACATGTGTGGCGCAGAATGTGTACAGCAGACAAAGCTCTGCTTGTTCTGCCACAAAGGCTTTGAAAAGCAGGTGTCATAGCAGCTGTACAAGGTTAAAGCACAGGGACCATTATGTTCAAAATGAGGGAGTCTTTATCCAGAGTCTGCTTCAGCTCTTAAGAATGTGCTTCCTATTGTGCCAGTGTTTGCTGGAAGGACTCCATCTATACAATGGAGAAATTTTTCATTCTCACCTTCCCCCCAACCTCCGTTCCACCATCCAAATCTACAGTTATGGATATAATACAGACCTCTGGCATTCAAGGTCCTCATTGCCCCATACTTCTGAAACAAAAGCTATTGTGCTGCACCATGAAAGCTGCCTGTGACAGAATAAAGCCCTTAAGCAGAGGACCCTGAGAGAGTATTTGTGAGGCTCTCTCCAAAGTTAAAATCCTGACCAAAACAAAACACTTCCAATTAAAAATGTTCCCTCACTTTGTTTTGTGTGGTTCGTTTCCTTTGCTCCCTCTCCGCCTCCCAGAGATGTTCAGAGAGATGCTCATACAAAAAGGCAAGTGACCTGTCCTTGTTTTCATTCTCAAAGGGAGAAGATGGAAAAGCAGGAATGCACGGCTTGGGAGACAAGCAGCACTATTAAAATAAAGGTGTTGGAAACCAGGCCAGGAAGCATCTTCTTCCCCATGGGCAGTGGGATAGGCTGCTGTGCTCTGAAACACAAGGCATGAGGCTCAGAAATGACAGGTGTTTTTTGGTAATATCAAGCACAGGCGATAAGAGGAGA
Organism: Climacteris rufus; assembly: GCA_013398175.1. Taxonomy (NCBI): domain Eukaryota; kingdom Metazoa; phylum Chordata; class Aves; order Passeriformes; family Climacteridae; genus Climacteris; species Climacteris rufus. The sequence goes on from VZRZ01008565.1 coordinate 242,346, forward strand.
ATGATCCCATTCCCAGCTTTTCCATACCCTTCCCCATGGCATATCCAGTGTGCCTCCAGTGTCTCCTAGAGGGAGCAGCACAGATGGTCCCCATATTAACTGACTTGTCCCCTGGGCATGTCTTTTAGACACATCAGTGTCACAGGGTGGAGCTGGCTGCTGTTGCCTGTCCCCAGCCCAGACCAGCCCTGCCAAAAAGGAACCATCAGGGCAGGGGCAACCAAACCCTGAGGCCACCAGAGATCAGTGAGCACTTTGCTGTCACCCCCAGGAGATGCTTCTGGGACAAACCCAACCCCCTGTTCCAGAAATATTCAGAGAATCCCAGGATGGGTCAGGCTGGAAGGGACCACAGAGGGTCACCTGGTTCCACCTCCCTGCTCCAGCTGAGCCGTCTCAGAGCAAAGGGCGCAGGATTGTGTCCAGAAAATTCTGGAATATCCCCAGGGAGGAGACTCCAGCCCCTCTCTGCACAATCTGTTCAGGGCTCAGGCACTGCCCAAGAAAGAAGTTCTGCCTCTTGTCCAGGTGGAACTTCCTGGGAATCCGTTTCCAGTTGTCTCTTGTCCCATTGCTGGGCACTGAGAATCTTGTGTTTTCCCTCTTGGGCTGCTGCTCCCTCCTTCCCATGGGATGTGTTCCCATCTTTGTGGTGTGGTCCTTGCTGGCTTGCACACCCTTCCTGGGCTCTGGAATTACCAGGGTGTAGCTGAGGAGGCAGCATGAGGCTGGAACCCGCCGAGTGTGACTGAAAGGAGTGGGACACCGGAGCTGGGAGGGGGCTGATGTCCCCAGGCTGGTGACACACCCACTGGCAGCACACAGCGGGTACAACGAGGTGCTAGAGACAGCAACTCCTTGGTGTAAACGGGGGGTGTGCAAGGGTTGTTGTGTCACCTAAGATTTGTGCCTCACATTTTATCAGTGTCTTTGGGATTGGGGAGAGCAAAGCGGGGAGGGCAGGAGACAGTTTGAACTTGATTTGTCTGTAGCTGGGTATTTTCTGCAGGGATTTTGTATTCAGTGGGTGTCTGGGCAGGTGTGGGCCAGGCAAGGGAATCTTGGGTTCAGTCCTCCTGCAGCCCTTGGCGTACACAAGGTGCCTTTGGCAGCACTGCCTGGCTGTGACACCAACCCCGAGCCAGGCTGTACTTCCAGGATGCAGAATGGAACTCAGACTGACAAGGAGGAGGATTCAACCCCCAGGACTCCAGCACATGACAAAGGCTGGAGTTTTTCTTTCATCCTCAGGCACTTGGGTGGGTGCTCAGGTGCCAGCTGGGAGGCCCCAGGTAAGGATCCCCCCCTGGGCTCCCCTCCAGTGTCCCCCATTCCCTGATGGGCTCCCCTGCAGTCAGGATGCATTTTCCATCAGGACCTGCCCAAGGTTTATGGGCTGGTTTTGGCAGTGACTGGGACACGTGTGACCAGGTGCTGGTGTGACACACTGGATACTGGGCTCTGTGCATGCACAGCCTTGGGTGACATCTAACTGGATGTGAATGAAAGTTATAAATGCCAGGAGCTAAGAACAAGGAGTAGGATGGAAAACCAGGGAGGGTGTATGGAGCGTGGTTCTCTATAACCGGTGTGGTCATAGAATCCCAGAATGGGTTGGGTTGGAAGAGACCTTAAAACTCATCCAATCCCCTCCCTGCCATGGGCAGGGACACCTTCCACTATCCCAGGCTGCTCCAAGCCCCGTCCAGCCTGGCCTTGGACACTGCCAGGGCTGGGGCAGCCACAGCTTCTCTGGGCACCCTGTGCCAGGGCCTCTCCACCCTCACAGGGAACAATTCCTTCCTAGAAACTTGTGAGGTTGTCCTGACACTTTGTATTAAAAACTCCAGCGAGGAACCTTGTTCCCAAATGGTGAGAAGCATTTGAGCCTCTGTCTGTGTGCTCCTGAATGTGTTTTATTTATGTTGTATTTCAATCACCCTGGTGCTTTCTGAACACTGCTTTCAGTGAGCTGTTGCAGCCACTGTACCTTTACCAGGTCTATTCCCAGTCGGATTTTCCTCTGGCACTGGTGTTGGCACCCCACCCTTTGCACGGCTGTGACAGGACACTGTGATCCTGGAGGAGTTCATCCCAGCTGGCAGCTGCACCATTCCCACAGGCCCAAGCGTGAACTGATGCCAGGCAAGGGAGAAGGATGGACATCATGGATTGGCCTCCGGACATGGGGGCCTTTTGAGGATGAAACCCAACATTTGGGGCCACCAAGGCAGAGGGACAAAACTGCATTGCCAGTTCCTTCCTCGTGACACACTTTCCCCCTCCACCATCCCCTTTTCCAGGTGTACAAACGTCTTCCAGGATGAAGATCTAGTGGCAAATAGCCCACAAATGGTTTTGCTGCCTCTTGGCATTATCACCTTCCTCAGTAGAGACTTGGATTTGCAGTTCTTGTGTGGTTTGCAGGCAGAGGGAGAATTGGAGCTGGGAAAGCAGCTGATGTAAAGAAATGAGCTAATGAAGGGAGATCACAAAATGTGCAACCCCAGACGCTTCTATCTTTCTCTCCAGTTACCTTGGTAACTGTGTAGTGATATGATGTTGCTTGGTTTTGTATCCTGCAAGTGAAAGAAGCTCAAAGTGCCCACCACTGGCAAAAATATTGGTAAGATATCATATTCATCTACAAAACAACAATTAAGTTATGGCCTTGCTAGATACTGTATCGAAGGGGGGATGTACCTCCCCCAAAGCTTGGATGAAATGACTTCTATTTTCCTATGAGCCAGCAATTTAGTGCAGCTTTTGATGGGATTTCTTAGGGCCAAATCAAAGGGGTGACCCCAGGAGGGCTCTTTTCAGGGACACGGTTCACTGAGGCTCTACATCCTTTCCGCTGTCGGTCTTTCTGCTGTTGATCATGTTGGTTAAAGGCAGATATGGGCTCCTGGAGAACAGAAACAGGCTCAGACTGCGTGGGATGGACTGTCTTAACGGGGACTTGGAAAACCCAGCAGCTCCCAGTGGTGTGCAGCCCTGTCTGACACAAGAGGTGAGGTTTGGTGTCAGCGGTGGGTCTGGGCAGGGCTGGATCCAGTGACCCCCGTGGGCCAGGGGCTGTTATGGATTCACTGGAGCTGGGGCTGCCATGAGCTCTTTCCTCCCCCCAGTTCTCAGATGCTGAGACATTTCATCTCTCCAAGGGGGACAGCAATGCTGCTGCACCCCAGTTACTGTCCCCATTGCTCCTCCAGCTCTACTCAACCCCACCACATAACAGAGCCTGGACTGGTCAGGATGGGGAAATGGACTTTTGTCTGGCCACTCTACCTGACGAACAACCAACGCTTGCTCCTGTATTCCCCTTTTCCAGCCTCATTCCAGCCCGAGGACTGGGGGAATGGTGTCACCCAGGTGCCTCCAGGCACAATGCTGCTCATGCTGTCTGGAGAAAACCATGGTCTGCTTCCCACTGCTTTGGTCCTCCTGGTCCAAGAGTTTCCTTGGTCTCTACAAAACATGAAGCAAATTATTAAAATGAAATGCTCCCTGGAAGTGGAGGACTTGAACAGGAAAAAGAGGTGGGGAAAAACAGTTCAAAGGGGAAAAATTAATGCAGGAGGAGAGGAAGCTTCTCTGCTGAAGGGGGGAAATGCCCAAATAACTTATTTAATACTGAGTATCATCTCCTTCCCAGCCTCTGCACCTGCAGGTGAAGAGAAAAGTTAGGCTGGGGGTCTTGTCAGCTCTGGATGCAAAATCTGGATAGCCAGAAATTTACAGGCAAACCTGGAGCCTCTCTGGGGGAAATGTGAATGACATCTTTGCATTGGTCTCTTTTCCCATTCCTCTGCTGTTTCCTGTGTAGTCCTGCAAAGCCCTGGGAGTGGCACCTGGATACCTGGATGCTCAGAGCTGGAGGGAGGTGGTTGGCTTTAGGAGAGGATGTCTTGGAGAAGGGCAGGGCTGGATGCAGGGACTTGTGTCCTTCTGCATCCTGGTGAAGCATCAGAGGCCCAGAGGGGCTGGTGAACATCTTTAATTGAAAAGTCCAAATCTGGCTTCAGGAAAAGCACATGGCTTGCTTTGGCAATGCTGCAAAGAACTTAAACCACACAAATAATCAAGCAAACCAATTCCTTGGCTGGATATTGGTCTAGAGATGGATCATGGCTTCAAACAGGCAGAGAACAGGTTTAGATTTGACATTAGGAAGGAATTGTTCCCTGTGAGGGTGGGGAGGCCCTGGCACAGGGTGTCCAGAGAAGCTGTGGCTGCCCCATCCCTGGGAGTGTCCAAGGGCAGGCTGGACAGGGCTTGGAGCCACCTGGGCTAGTGGAAGGTGTCCCTGACATGGCAGAGGGTGGAACGAGAAGAGCTTTAATGTCCCTTCAAACCCAACTCATTCCAGGATTCTATGATCACAGGATATCTGCATGCATAATTTATGTCTTAGTTCATTGTCTGAACACTGACACTTGATCAAGGTCTCCAAAACGTGGAAATTAAAAAGATAAAGTAGAAAAATTATAGTGTTACAGTTACCAACCTTATTTGCCTGCATAAATCTCTAATATTTCCCTTTTGAAGGAAAATCTGAGTTGTGTTATTGCAGAGAGAGCAGGCAGAGAGCCAGGGCAGAGGCAGCAGCAGCAGTTTGAAGCCTGTGATAGCCCCAGCCACTCCTGTGTGGCGAAGCACACGGGAAATGCCGGTCAGACATGGATGGAGTGGCCCAAAGCTGGTCTCTGCCATGCCTGGAGGGTGTTTTCCTTCCCCAGTGCCTGGCTGTGCGTTCAGGGCTGCGCTGCCCACGGCCACTGGCGACAGCTCAGCCTGACAAGTCAATAAAAGGGAGGGGAGAGGGAGAAGAGCAACAACGCACCTGAAATGGGCTGGAAAGGCTGGGAAGCCTAAGTATGGAAAGCTCGGCTAAGCAGGGTCTGGAGGGAGGGAGCAGTGGTGAGCAGCAGGAAGGGGGACTAACAGCCTTTATAAATATATATTTATTTTTGAATCGGCGTTCAGTGGCTGTGCAGTGTCTCAGAAGAAGCAGCAGAGTTCTCCCACCAATTAACCCCAGCCCTGGGCCGTGCCCTCAGGGGTGCCCGTGTGCGTGGGCACCTCCTTCCCTCATCTTTGCACCATCTCCCCCGAACACCAAAGCTCGGGCCTGGGTGGAAAACTGCCGAAATTTCCTCCAGACAATAAAAAGATTCAATTTACTGCCTGTAATAGAGGAAGTCCATCAGGCAGGGTGAGAATTCAGGCTGGATCGCTGAGTTTCTGCTGCCATCCTGTGGCCTCGCCCTTATTCTGCCTGAGAGATTTTTGGTTTGAGGAAGGTGGAAACAGATCACAGCATCACAGAATTTCCCACAAGGGCCACAGGTCCCTCACATCCCCCTGGCCTGCCCGTAGGGCTGGGGCTGCTGCTCTCACCTCAGCACTCGGTGCTTTTCCTCTGCCAACCTGATGATTTTGCAAAAATATTTTGTTGGGAAAGTTTTCCCTGGGTTTAGATCTGCAGGGTTAATCTGTGCACTCTTCTCCACCCTAAAAAGTCCTTTTTTTTCCGTGTTGGGTCAGTGTGTTCCCATTATTCCTGCAAATCATGGAAGCTCCATGGATTCTGCAACTCCCAAGAAGACAAAATAATGACAAATCTTTGTGTATTCAAGTCACAACCCAGAGATCTCTTTTATTGGGATCAATTTAAAGCCAATATCTGCCAGACACTCTGTGCAGGGTCAGGCTGCTCCCAGAGGGACACAGTGACAAAGTGAGAGGCTCTGGTCACATCCCACCCTCAGGGTCTGCAGGATCTCCTCCTTCAGCCTGGGCCTCAGGTGGAAATTAATTCCTGAAATGTTTGCAGGTTGCTTTGCAGACACAGAACCCTGGGAATATTCTGGATATGGGCAGTGACAACATTTACAGGCTTTTTTTTTTTTTTTGGAGGAACTTCGTGGCAGCTTCAGATGCAATGGGTTTTAGCAGTTTCACCACTTAAAAAAATAAGAAAAAGGAAGAAAAAGAATGCGAAGAAAAAGAATGCAGAAGAAAAAGAGAAAAACAGGGGGAAAAGAATAGGAAAACCCAGGGGGCACTCTGGAGTTTTACCCTGGTTTGTGAAGAGGAGATGGGAGATGGTGACTGGGAACAGAACAGGCTGCATGAAACTTGAAATTCCCACCTGAGCAGGGAGGTTTGGCCAATGCAAACACAGACATTTGACATTCCTGTCTTTCTTTTTCTTTCTGGAGCATCAACCCATGGTGTGCATTAGATTCCCTAAGACTCTGGAAGGGGGGTTGAGGCAGCCTCATATTCATGGAATTGCACAGACACATCTCTGCTCTACTTACTGGAATTATGTCCAGCTCCATTTTGGTTGTTTTTCCAGCAAAGTTTACCTAAAAAACTGAGTTGAAGAATTTTGTAAATAGAAAATTGAACCTTTTATTAATTAAAAAAAAGGATGCCTGCTTTCCTTGAAGGAGCAACAGTCAGCAGCAAAGGGTACAGACACAACAATAACAAAGGAAAAAATACGTTTGTCTACAGAAAAACTACAGTTTTCTTTGTGAATTTCTTTTCTACCTACATGGAACATCAATGGATGCTTTTGAGTACAAAAAAAATCATTACTAATGATTTAAAAATGCAAATATGCAATGCAAAGGATCTGCAGCACAGCTGGGGACTTCTTCCGGGCAAGGACTTTTCCTTCTCTTCTCTTCCTTGCAGCACAGGCACGACCATGGCTTTGGAGTTCCTGTCCTGTGGGTAAAGCTGACCTAGAGAGGGAAAATAAATCCTGACTCATTCAGGGGATGGTGGAACCGTTGATTCCTTGCTCCTTGTCCCCAGTGGACTTTGCTGGAGCCTTGCAGGGACATCCATCCTCATTCCTCACATGCTGCATCTCCCCTCTGTTATTTGTCCTAAAATCAGACTCGTGAAAACCCCTCCTTAGTTTTAATTCCTCTGACCAGAGCCCTATAAAACAGGCTGAAAGGCACCTTGAGAGGTCTTCTAGTCTGGGCCACACAGGTTTTCTGGGAAGCAAGAAGGAAACACAAGAAAATAGTATGAAAAAGAGGATGATTTAGATGAGTGTCCAGGCTCCTTCCTCCTCCCAGCGCAGGAGAGCCCTGCCAGGGTAAATTTTGTCTTTCCAGAGAAACTGGAGACACACAATTGTTCTCTTCAATGCCAGGCTTTAAGTCCTGGGAAAGCTGGGGGCTGTATTATTTGCAAGCACAATTCCTGAATTTCCAGGGGGAATCTGTTGGTGTCAAAGCAATGAGAAGGAAACAAAGGCTTGGCGAAGGAAGACTGGGAATGCTGTTTGTGACAGATGCGCCTGAGCCTTTAGATTCTGGCCACAAACCCTGAAACAGGAATTTGCCATCTGTTTGGGCTTTGGATGGTAAAAATCACCCTCCTCCCTCCCCCAGAATGATCTGCTGCTGCTGGAGCAGGTTTAACACGGCTTTGCTGTGTGTAAGAATGATGGGGTTGGCACGTGGTGGCATTCCAGAAGGTCACCTCATGGCTGTGGCATTCCAGGGGTGGGATGGAGCTGCAAGGTCATCCCTGCTGCCCTGGTGATGCTCTTGGCTGAGTGGGAACACTGATCCATGCGGGGATGTCGCTGTGTTCACTCTGCTTTCCCTCAGGGTGCCTCCAGGGTTCACCTCCCAGGGAACCTCTTCACCCCTCCACACTTCTTGCTTTGGTGGGAATCCCTGCTGCAAAGGGAGATTTGGGAACAGTGAGGGTTTGCCAAGAAGGGTAAAGATTGGGATTTCATCCTGGAATGGCTTAAGTGGATTTGAGCTCAGAGATGGCTGGTGGGGGTGAAGTGGAGCTTTTCTGGTGGTGGCCCAGAGGTTGAAAAATGCCATGTTTTTGAGAAATCGTGGAGAAGCAGAGCACCAGGACATGTGGATGAGCACTGACACCACAACATAGAGCTGTGACTCCTGTGAGCAGTGGGGGAAACCACTTTGCACCCTGAAACCACAGAATGGAAACCTCATCCCTGTGATAATGCCCACTCTTAGCTCTATTTCTGCTTTGGATGTGGCAGCCAGAGCATGCCAGACTCCTCACAGCCCCTATGCTTCCAGAGCTTTCCAACATCAGCTTCCAGGGTCTGGGGTTGAAAAACAATTAATGATTTCTTCAATACATAGAAGATAAAAATAATCACTGCTCAGTGGCCCAAAACTGTGTTTAAAGCTGTTCTGATTTGTCAGGTGACAGTTGCACATTACATTTGTATACTTCAATTTATATAATTTATATTTATTTAATTTATTTAATTCTTTTTGTCTACCTCTCACAAGCAGAAAACTTTTCCATGGCTTGTTTCCAGTATGAAAATTAAGGGAGATGGCAGGATTCAGCACATCAGAATGCCTTGGGATGTTTGAGGAGCAGCGTGACACCACCTCTGGAGTCCTTATGTGTGCAAAATGTGACTTTCTCAGTCGTCCTTCACTGAAGTCAATGAAATCCGAGTGTCTCACAACAAGATTCTGCAGTTTCACTCGACTTTTAACCTCAGCTCCTGCTTTTCTGGGCTTTCAGGTAATTAAATAGGCACCCTCAGAGGTTTATCAGCACAAGATGAAGGGTTTGTAGAGAGGGGTAATAATAATGGTAATAATAAAAACCATTCCAGACTGGATGGGGTTTAAGTTGTGCAACAAATTCAGGGTTAGGAATCATGATTTATGGAGTGACACTGTAGAATCACAAAATGGTTTGGGATGGAAGGGACCATAAACACCACCTTGTTCTTCATCCCTTTCACCTTCCACTAGACCAGAGCTCCATCCAGCCTGGCCTGGAACACTTCCAGGGATGAAGGGATAACTTCCACACCACTTGGAAGGAAGACAACAGAAGTCTCACATGTGATGTTTGTATACAAATACAGGAGGGGAAATGGCATAAAGTGATCCAGAAATTATTTCAGGTGGGAAAATGCTGGTCGATTCAAACCCAGGAAAGAAAGGGAACGAGTCTGGCTGGCAGCAAGAGCATCCATTTCTGGACGAGAAGGTTATGGAAAGGCCCTGTGTGCTCATAGGAGCTCATTCCCAGGGACCACCCTGCCTTCTCCATGGAGGACATTGGTGCTGTTGGGATCACAGCACTTTTGTTGCTACTCAAAGCCACCAAGTCAAAGCTAAATGCACGCATCAGTTTGGGTGGTACATATTCTTCCTTGAAAACTCTGTTCCAGAAGATCTGCTGCTCAGGAATGTATTTAATTGCTTGTGAATTGTATTTAATTGCTTATTAACTTGTAATGGTGTTGGTGGCACAGGGTCCTGATCTGCAGCCTGGTTCTTGTTCTTCCTTGCTCACAGATGTCTCTGTCTGGGGTCCCAGACTGACCTGACTGGGTTGTCTCCCTTCAGGGACTTTGTTGCCAAACACCAACAAACCATGGAAGAGATTGCCCAGAGAAGTTGTGGCTGCCCCATCCCTGGAAGTGTCCAAGGCCAGGCTGGACAGGGGTTGGAGCATCCTGGGATAGTGGAAGGTGTCCCTGCCCAGGGCAAGGGGTGGAATGGGATGAGCTTTAATGTCCCTTCCAACCCAAACCATTCCATGATTCCATGACCCAGAGAAGGCACACTGGCCAAAGCCCTCCCAACGAGGGCTGTACACGTGTCCAGGTGCCAGTTCAGGGCTCTGCAGCCCCTGCAGCCCCTGGTGAATGAACCTTATCTGGGCACCCTTCAGGGTGTGGCAGTTGTAAGACTGAAAGGTCTTTGATAGAAACACGAAAGGTTGTAGAATTAAGCTGAGGCTGGGTGGAAGCAAGGCTTTCCTGAAATCTTCCAGCAATACCTCTTGGGTGGCTGCTCTTTAATGTAAAGCAGGGAAACAATCAGCAATAAATGAGTTCTCCTGAGCTCTTTTTGGTGGACAAAAGCTCCTTCTGCCCACACATTTCCTCCAGCTCCTCCTGGGCACGGCAGGAGAGCAGTAATTGAGAGGTTGTGTGACGTTCACTCTTCCTGAGAAGCTGCTCGTGCTTGGGCACGTCCAAAGGGCTGTCGAGGTTGAGCTCATGAGCTCCTGCAGGGAAAGTGCTGCTCGCTGCTCCCTGCAGACCCTGATGAGTGAGGCTGTGGGTGTCGTGGTGACGTGTTGGGACCAGCACGGTGACACTGCTGCCTGCGCCCTCCGGTCTTACCCTGCCCCTCTGAGTCACCCCCTCCACCCAGCCCTCCCTGCAGAGTTGCAAAACGTACTCTATAAAATTTCCTGGTGTGCCCAGCACTTCTGGGGAAAAGCTGGCTGTGCCATTCCGTGTTGGAGGTCACACGGTGGTGGAAGGAGTGACTTCTTGCTGTGGTGTGGCTCTTTTATGGCAGCTGCCTTTCTCACCTGATGATTAACACTCTCAAACCAAATTTGGTGACAGAACCCATGGCCGAGTAACACCATTAGAGTTCTTGACCTTCATGTAGGTAATGAAAATAATAAATAAACTTTCGGGTGTGTTGTTAAAAAAAAAATCACAGGAAAATACCTTTTGGTTGAACCAACACATTTCTTCTGAATTTCCTCCTCTCCTCTCCTCTCCTCTCCTCTCCCAT
>VZRZ01008565.1:253701-295790 GCA_013398175.1 Climacteris rufus
AAAAAAAAAAAAGGAAAAAGGACTTTAATTGAAGCCTGCAATGTTGTATAAATGGAAGATCTAAGTTTTAATTGAAAAATAATTATAACCACTTAATCATTTTAAATGAGGGCTGTAATTGCAGTCAGTTCATAATAGCCAAATACAGACACTTAGATTCCTGCAATAAAGCAGGGATGGTACAGCTTGATTTGCTAATAGCTCTTCCACTTCTCTCCTCTTTTGTCTCAAAGATTAATTCAGGCAAGGGCTATTAGTGCCGTTAATTGGTTCTGCAATTTAGACCTTGTGCTTGTGAATGAGTGACTGATGCAGACCCATCAGCCAATAATGTGAACACTTTGTCAATGTGTTTCTCATTGTCCGGCTCCGCAGAACTCCCCCGGCGGCTCCTCCGCCACCCAACCCCGGCTCCCCGGGGGGATCAGGAGGAGCGGGGCTCCTCCGGGGTGAGGGATTCACTTAGCTTTAGATAGGTCACCCAGATGTCTTTGAAAGCACGGCCGGCTTATGAATAAAATAATTAGGCAGTCGAGTCATCCTCCTTGGCAGGGACAAATCCCATATTGAGGAGAAATCTTCCTCACTGTGCTGGAAGAAGGAAGTTCAGTGGTGTTGTGAAGGTGGTGAGGAGATGGAGAGTGGATCCTGCAGGTGGGAAGGGGCTGATGGCTCCAGGCAGCATCCCAGGAGAGGTCCACCTTACCACGGGCAGCAGCACAACTAAAGCCCGTCTAAATCACTTAAATCCCAGAGAACAGCACAAACTCTACTTTTTAACAGGTGTTTTTTCCCACTTAAGCAATGGGATGGGCAGTGGGCACAGATGGCAGGACTTGGAGCAGCTTGCGGTGTCATTCCTTAGATAAACACCCAGGAAAGGCTTTGTCCTTGTCAGATCCATGTTGTGGGAGATAACTGAGAAGATATTTTCACATCAAGTTGGTAAATTTGGGTGGTTGAAGGAGTTCAGTCCTTGGTTCTTTTTACTGTGAGATCCTCTCAGGAAAGAAAACTTTCCTTTTGGTTAGTTAGGGAATTTTTTCTGGGAATGATGCTGCTCACACAACAAGACCCCACTCTTCAGGCTGCTGTAAATTGGCACAGTCCTTGAAATAAAAGGAGTGATAATTTGGAATAATCTGTCCCTTTGCACATATCTGGCACTTCCCACCCAGGGATCAATGGAGTGCACCAAATGGAGATGCATCTTTTGGGCTCTCTCAGGTGAATTCACGCAAAGTGCATTTATCCTTTGAGTTAATTTATTGAACACAATCCTTGGCTGCCATGAGTCTTTCCCGTCTCCAGGTGATGCTGGTGGTGACAAACACAGGGAGTGTGTTTGTGCTCTGGACTCAGGCTCTATATTTAGCTATGTGATACCAGGAAAGCTTTCCGTGATTAAGTTCTGTTGACCGATACCGAAAGTAACCAACAGCCCCAACATGGAGCGGGTGAGGTGTGTCACCAGGACTGGGTGTCACTGTGCCCAAAAAAATGTCTGGGAGAGAGAATGCATTGTGAAAGCACATGAATCACCAGTCCTGTTCTTTTGGGGAAAATTAGAAAAACAGGGTAACGTTATGTTTAAACGTGAGGACTGTTGGTGAAAAACATGGAGCTGTCTTTTCCCCGGAGGGTGTTTAACTTTGGGCACTAAGGTCATGAATTATGTGTAACAGACTTCAGAATTAGGCATAACATTTTCAGAATTGATATCTGAGGCTCTCGGACAAACAACTTTAAGTGAGAGTGACGTGTCCCTCAGAGCTTCATGAGTAGAGTTGCTCTGCTTTGGGCATGGGAAAGGACTGGATGACTTCCCACGGTCCCTTGCTTGATTCTCTCAAAAAGGTGCAGGACCAAAACAATCTCTAGGAGGTTTTGTTCCCACAAGAGGTTGGATCCTCTTCAGAAGCAGCTTCACAGGGAAGTCCTCGAGGCATTTGAGGCCAAGCATCTGGTAGAGACTGAAGGGTCCTTGAGCAAGGGTAAATTCAACCAGATGTCAAAGGTCCACTTCTTCCTCCTGACCTTCCACTTCCACCACCTAAATGTCACCACACTGAGCTCCACTTCTTCTGAAGGTCCCTCCTTGACCCCTCCACATGCTGTGTGTGTCTGGCACTGCTCAAACAGGGTCATCATCTCCTCCTCTCCTGCACAGTCTCCACTACTTCCCAGCTGCAAACAGCTTGGTACCTGTGGAAAACTGGGCTGGGAAGGAAGCGGTGAGGGATGGAGCAGAATGGGCAAACAAGACTTTACCCCATGAAATGATTTTCTGCAATGACACAAGGTCTCTTGGGCTGTTCTGGTCTTACAGCAGGTTTGCCTTGCTGTCTCTGTTTGTCCATGGAAACAAGTCCAAATTCCTATTTGGATGAGGGGTATAAAAGAATAACAAATGTGGAAAGCAGTTTTGTCTATTTATGTTTTCCCCTTGGTCCTCCCACAGCAAATTGCAGGTTCACACCTTTCACTCTTCAGCCCTTCCTGTGTGTTCCCAGCCTGACTGTCCCAAGCACTGAGACCCACCCAAACATCCTCTGCTACAAGATACCCTTTTTTATACACTGACCTCAGCTTGATTGTTTTGGTTGAGCCAGATGGAGCCATGCTAGTAAATCACGGAATCATTTAGATTGAAAAAGTTCCCTAAGATCATCGAGTCCAACCTTCTCCCCAGCACTGCCAGGTCATTCATGTCCCCAGGTGCCACATCTACACATCTGTTAAATCCCTTCAGGGATGGGAACACCACAGTTCCCTGAGCAGCTTGTTCCAATGCTTGACAACCCATTTCACGAAGAAATTTTTCTTAACATCCAATCTAAACCCCTGCACTTGGCTCAAAAGCATCATCCTTGCCAGGAAAGGATTAGGCTCTCCGTAATTTTTGTGTTTCATCCGTTTAAGCAGATCTATGCTTGGTCTCCTGGAGCGCCCCGGTGCTTTTCTGGGAGCTCTCCAGAGGGACCTGCTGGTCCCATGCGCCCGTGCCGGCTGCACCTCTGCCTGGAGGGAGAAGGTAAACAGAGAGCGAGGTGGAACAAACGGCTCTTGGTACCGAGCGACGAAATTATCTCAGCGAAACAGATAAAGGCAAGGGGAGGTTAGCGTGGAGCGGCCCAGAGCTCTGCAGGCTCCCGGCGTGACGTAGGCAGCGCCTCCAGCTAAAAGTCCCCGGCGCCCTGGCTGCCTGCCCCAGACCCGGCTTGTGGAGGCTTGTGCGCGGCCCGGACGCGGCTCCCGAGCGCCTGGCACCATGTCAGTGACCATCTGCCAGTCCATGGGCTTCGTGGTGTCCGCCCTGGGCATTGGGGGCATCATCGCCTCCACCTGCATGGACCAGTGGAGCACCCAGGACCTGTTCAACAACCCGGTGACGGCTGTCTTCAACTACCAGGGCCTCTGGCGCACCTGTGTCCGCGAGAGCTCAGGATTCACCGAATGCCGCGGCTACTTCACCATCCTGGGGCTGCCAGGTAGGGCTGGATGGTGCCAGGGAAGAAGCGGGAGGGCACGTGACACGAGCTGTGCGTGAGCGCTGGGGGATTTTCAGCGCAGAACCCAAATTTTAGCCAAAAAGGACCTCGGGTTCTGGCCCTCAACCTGGACAGCAGGTCCCTTGGAGATGCCTCAAGCCAAACCTTTCCCATGGCCAAGCTGAGGCTCAGCAAAACTCATTGCAGCTAATGATGCATCGGGTTCCTGAGGTGTTGTCCAGGCAATACACGGCTGCTCCGTGGGGAGAGTCATCCCCTGTGCTCTGGGTGGCTGTGGCTGGGTGGCTGTGTGTGGCTTCTCACAAGAAGCCACTAATAGTCTTGTCATTGGAGAAGATCCTTTCCTAAGAGGATATGTCACAGTTCAGCTCACTGTATTTCTATTTGGGCTAACACCACCAGGCTGGATTTCTCCCTAATTCTCCTTTGGTTCCAGTTTTTTCTGCCACGGGAATCATTCCTGTCCCAGTTGTGCCCAGAGTATCTCGGGGTGCAAACAATTAGGTTACAACAGGATTATCTGGGGTTTCTTCTTGCCTTAATACAGTGAGAAAAAAGGCACTTAGACTGTTATACCCATCTGGCCTCTGTGCTTTGACACAGTGAGAATGGAGGGAAGAAGCCAATTATATCAGGAAATCGCTGCAGAACTTCTGCAAAATGGCATTTCCAAAACACACAGAAAGAGGCATTGTGCACAGAAATTGCTTCTCTCAAGAGTGCACAAATCAAACCAGTATAACCCAGTGTGGCTGTGGCCTCAGACACCAGCTGGGGAGATGTTTCATCCCCTGAGCTGTGTTTTTGTGTCGCTCCTCTGTGGATCCTCATTCCCAGCTGGTGTCTGGCACTGGCTGTGCTGCAGCAACCCCACACAGGTGCCAGGGATGCCCCTGGGGCATCGTCCTCTTGCTGCAGCCATGGCTTGGAATTCCACTGCTTGGGCTCTGGGGTACAGAGATGCATTTTCCTAGAAGGACATGAGCCTGTTCCTGCCCAGGCTTCCAGCAGAAGGATGACATCCAAAGAAGGGTGTTTGTGCAGGGCTGGTATTCACACACTGCTCTCCCAGTCAGCAGCTTCACCCAGGGAAAACTCATGGAGCAAAGGGCAGGACAGGCTGGTAAAACTCACTGGGTTAATGGCTGGACTTGATCTTGGAGGTCTTGTCCAACCTTGATGATTCTATAAAGAGATCAAAATTGCCATATGAGGAATAAATCAAGGAGTAAAACCCAAACCCTCTCCACACAGATACTCCCAGAACACGCTGTACTTGCAGCTCTTCCTCGGTTCTTCCAGTCAAAAAGCTTAAAATGACAAAAAGTGTAACTCTACGGAAGAAGCAATTAAACTTTTCAAGTGTTCAGCTCTGGGAACTGCTCTAATCTTCGAAGAAACCAGAATACTTAAGATTTGGGGGGTTTTGTTCTTTCAAAAGGCCTTTGTCACTAATCTCAGCACTACAGCAAAAAGCAAAAAAGTAGGGATGTTTTTTTGTAATTCCAAAACCTCCAGACTGGTGTCTGTCAGGTGGGTATTAATTTTCTAAAATGGGAACGTTGAGGGGATGGATTTCCTGCATTAGCAGGATTTTCCTGCATTTAGTGGGGCTGCTGGAGATCGGTGTGGCAGGGGTTTGAAATGAGCCGGTCTTTGAGGTCCCTTCCAACCCAAACCATCCTGGGATTTGATGTTTCTATGATTCCTCAGCTCCATCCCACAAATTCTGTGGATCCCTCCCGGCCACAGAGAGAAATGAGCACCCTATCCTAAATATTGGGGTTTCAGATGAAACCCTCACCTTAGAGTGGAATTTGCATGTGTGTTTGCCAGATATACTGCAGTCACCTACAAAAAGGGACTTCAAAGAGCCCAAGGAATAAAGCACAACCTCCAGAAATAAAGGTGGTGGGTGCCTGAAGCCC
This sequence comes from Climacteris rufus, assembly GCA_013398175.1. NCBI lineage: Eukaryota > Metazoa > Chordata > Aves > Passeriformes > Climacteridae > Climacteris > Climacteris rufus. The sequence continues at coordinate 259,142 of VZRZ01008565.1, forward strand.
CCAAAGTTGCCGTCCTTGCCCTCGGTGGTGTCGGGGACGCGGTGCCCTCCCCTTGCTGAGTCGGCTTTGTCCCAACTTGTGACCGGTGCTATCAGCACTGCCCTACAAAACGAGGTGGAATTTTTCCCTTTCTTTTTAATGAGCTGGGCTTGCTCTCTTGAAGTGGCCCCCCTCCCTGCTCCTGTTTGTCCCTCCTGTTATATATTGTCTGACACTTCCAGTCTCTGGAGGAGCCGGAGCAGAGCCGCCTGTCCCACTGCTGTGCTTTATGGATTGGCCCCGTCTCCCGAATCCAGCTGCTCCTACAGGCAATTCTTCCACACACCACCAGCAAAGGTGGTACCCCAAACAGAAGGAGAGGGAAATGATGATAAAAATAATATTATTAATTTGTCCAGGTATTATTTAAGTGCATCACCCCCATGTTTATTTTAACCGTGCGGCACCTTGATCTCCATGAAACCCCCCTCGCCAGCCACACCAGAGTTAATGGTTTGTCAGCATTTCCATTATAAACCCCTATTTATTATCCTGACAATGGCAATTTGTATTGGGAACAATAGTGCCGGAGTGAATAAAAATAATAGGACTCTGGCAAAGCACTGAGGTGACCCGAGCACATCGAGGAAGTTTGGGTTTCCGAGGGTTTTGCCTCCTCAATCCCTCGCTCCCATAGCAAAGATTAAACTTGTCTTGCCCATCATCTATCTTCAATTTAGTTGGGAATTTTAATTTCAAATAAATTGAGGAAAAATCAAGATAATAGATGAAAATGAGAAATAACCCAGGTAGTTTATGGCTCTGGCTGCTCAGCTATAAACAGCTGCTCTCTGGTGAAATGTGTCACTGGAGAACTGAACCTGTTCATTCTGATTTTGCTTTTTTGTGTCTTTCTGGTTTTTTTTCCTTTGCTGTGTGGTGATCTGGAGGACACAGGTGGAAATTGAGCACACAAATAAGGGACAAATAGCAAAAGCTGAGCTGGGGCAAGGCTGGTGGTTTCACCACTCAAATGCAGAGATCACGAGGCACTTTCTGCTCAAAGGAGCATTTTTCCATTGCTCCCAAGTTTGCTAAACTGCAATCCCACAGGCAGAGGCACCAGGATTTTCCTGGTGTCTATCTTGATGTCTTTTATTCACCTGTTCAGCGAGACTTCTCCAGCAATTTTTCCAAGGGCATTTTTCCCTCAGGTCCAAAGCCCTTTTGGCCCCATCAGAAGGGCTGAGGCATCCTCTCTGCTGTGGAACAAAGGGCTGGTGGCTGGAAATAGAAAAATATTTTTGTTTTCTGGGCATCAAACTTTGAAAGTCTGAGAGCAGCCTCTTCTTAGAGGAGTCAGAGGTAAAAGAGCCCATGGGAATTCAACCATAACTGCCTGGATTTTCCATAGCTTGGAGTTTGGGTGGTGCAGGGTAGCAGCAGTGCATAGAGGTTTCCTGGGGGGAATTCATGTCTAGGAAGTGTCAACATTGGCTTCTCCATCTTTTTTCCTTCTATCTCAATGTTCTAACAAGGTTTTCCTTAATTTCTTACAACTCACACCCATTTTGTGGCATAACCATAGCAAAAAAGCTGCTTTTGGAGACAGGGCAGCCATTGGCCAAGGAAGCAGCATCTCTGCTCCCTGGAATTCTTCCATGCCTGAAGTTTGTAAGGATGGGAGCCGCTGATTGCTGTGTCATGATCCTCCACTGGTGGTGGCCATGGCAAAGTCTCTTTCAAGGTCTGTTTGCTGCTTGAAATCCTTTCACTCAGCCAAGTCAGCTCTAAACTTTGAAATGTCTGCAGGCAACTGCTGTAACCTGCTTAAAGCCTTTGAGGCCAAGGTTTGGGCACAGAAGGATTTAGGTGGCCCGGGTGGGCTGGACACTTGATATATCCTACCAAGGTTTGCACTCACAGCTGGAGCTGAGGGAGGTGTGGGGATGGGGAAAGAGCCAAGGGGGGAACTTTAGAGAGGTTTCAGGAACCCCGAACCCCGGTGACACTCAGAGTTGGAAGGGCTGGCAGGGAACTGGATGTGTGTCACATTCTTACAGTTTTGTGCCTTTACACCATGAAAGGATGACAGACAGGAAGAAAAATCCTTAGGGATCTGGGATGAGGGTCAGAAGAGGAGCAAGGGAAGGGAAATCCAAGAGGCTGTGGAAGTGTGGGGCTGGGCTACAGCTCATAGACATGTAGGCAAGGACACAGCTTCATGCACCCCAGCTCTGCTGAGGGACCTTGGAGCAGTCTCTGGAGCATGCAATGCCATGGATCTGAGCTGGGATGGGATCCTTTCATGACCCATTTCCCTCACTGAATTCCAGAAAGGCCATCAGCCCTTCTCACTGTGGACCACTGTGAGGTGGTCCCAGCAATGGAGGGGCAGGAAGAGAAGGGTGGGTTTGCTTCGTCTGGGTCTGAGCAAGCTGGGCTGGTGTGAACAGCTGGCAGGGTGTGAGCTGTATTTGCAAATTTGAAAGCAAACATGAGCTGGAGGTGATTTTTGTGGGAGAGGCAGTGATAACATTCAGGAGCTGCCTGGGCCCAGGGACCGGTTTTGATAATGCAGAGGCAACGCCTGGGGAGATAAAGCAACTATGAGTGGGAATAAAGGGGCAGAGGGGAGTGGTAACAAAGCCCCCTTCATTTTCCTGGTTTGGGTGAACGTGGATTTGTCCCAGTGTTCAGTGGGAGCCCTGTTCTCTGCTCCTTGGTGAGCTGTCTCCTCACCATGCCCCTTCTTCAGACACAGCTCAGCTTTTCCACGTGGCTTGGGAAACCCTCTGGCCTAAACACTCAACCACCGAGCTGGAGACAATCCACAGACGTACTTGGAGAGAGATCCCCATCCCTCAACCACTCCTGGCTGTGGACATCTCCCAGGGGTGGCTGGAGATGAGCATCTGGTTGTGGAGAAGATGCTCAGACTTGGTCTACAGCTTTCCTATCACCCTTCTTGGGTTGTGCTCTGAGCCAACAGTTCCGATAAAACTCCCAGGGGATCCTCTGTTAATTGGGAAAATGAGATGATGAGTTTTTGTAAAGGAAAACTTTTATTCCCCTATCACAAGTGGCCTGGAAACAACCATTAAAAATAAGCTTAAAAACAGGGTATTTGAGAAAGGCAGAGGGAATATGCTGGAGGAGGGTTGGGATGGAAACAAGTATGGTTTTTTCCTCCAGAACTCTGCTTCAAGCAACCACTGAGGAAGGTGTGGGAGCTCTGGATTCCCACTGTTTCCAGGTGTGGTGCTAATCAGAGCAGGAGAAATGGCAAGCAGCTGATGCTGAAGGGCACTTCAGCCAATATTTTTAAGGATGTGCAAAAAGATCCCCCAGCAAACCATAATAATTCTTCAAAGATGACAACGTGGAGCATTGAGCATGACTGACTCTTAACTAAGGACAGCAGCATGACCATCACCACCAAAATTCCTTCTTCAGCTCTGTTTATAGGGACAGCACATGAGGCTTCAGTGGGGAATGTCCAACCCTGTGTTGGTTTATCTTCTTCAGAGACAGGACTCCATCTGGCCCTGCAAATCAAAGCCAGACTGGTTCTCCTGGGCTTTTCTGCACACCTGGAGACTTTGCTGATGTTTTCTGACTGTTCCACCATTGGTCTGGAGTTTTGATGCCCCTGAGAATGAGAGATGGTAAGCAACATCTCCATCAACAGGAGAAAATTCCATCCCCAAGGAATGGTTAGTGAGGTGATGGACAGGGCAGAGCCCAGCTCAGGCCACATCCAGGGCATGGCCCCCTCTTTCCAATAGGTGTCCTGGGGGGATCAGTGGAGTTTGGGATGTGAAATGCTGGAGGAGGAGAAGAAAAGGTCTCTGTTGGCTTGAAGAGCTGCTCCAGCTGCACGTGGGCAGAACCAGCAGCCAGGCTGGACGTAGGAGTGGTGGGGCCCCTCCCAGAAAAGCAAACACGTGGAGATGGGGATGGAAGGGCCACCACCACTGGTATCCCTGCAACCACCCTGATGTCCAATTGAGCAGAAAAACCCACAGTTATTTAAAAGCTGGTAGAGGTTTTTGGGAAAAGTAGACTGGAAAAAACATGTTTACTCTTTTAATTCTCCCCTTCTCCTTCCCTTTTCCCTCCCCAGGAGTTATTTTTAGCTGGGACCGGTCCACGGGTTCATTTCTCTGGGCACTGTTGCACACTAATGATAACACACTTGAGAAGAGGGGTTGTGTCTCAGGGGAATATTGCTCCCTCTGACACGTTTTGAAGAGATTCAGCCTGGAAAAAGGGATGTGGGCTCTTACCACTAGATGGACAGATGAAAGAAGGGAAGTCCTGGGGCATGGAAGGACGGGAGACCTGCTGAGGAATACCAGGAGTTGGGTGCAATCAGCTTTTCTGGATGTGGGACCCCCAGGGATGGGAAAGAGAACTGACCACACTTTAGCACGTTTTGGCCTCCTGTCTTCCAGGTCCTCCCCATCCCTAGCCGTCCTCCCAGCTTCTGGGTCCTCTCCATCCCTGATTATCCACGATGAGGAATGTTAGTCAGTGTTCCCTGTTCCTCACAGAGGATGTGACCCTCTGGTTCTCTAGGGCTTCTTTCTATGGTCTTTGTTCCCTTTATTTTTTTGCTGGTAGGTAGGTCAGAACTGACCCTTTCTCTGATATAAACTTGCCAAAATGAGTGAAAATGATGGAATTTGAATGAAACTGAAGGAAGCAAAGACATCTTGGCTTGGACTGAGAGGGCTGTGAATTGCCACAAGATGTGGAATTGTGGTCTGGGTGCTCCAGCAGAGCCCCACAAGCTGAGGGATGTCCTGGCTGGTTCTCCAGAAGGCAGGAGCAATATCCAGTGTGTAATAATCCTGCTGGAGCTCCTCCATGCACAGCAATCAGCCTCTTCTCTCTTCCTGGTGGCTTTCACACAGCTCCACACCCAGGTGCTGCTGGAGCAGTTAAAGCAGGAATTTGTTTCTAGGTCAGGGCTGAAGTAAATCAGCTGGCGTGGGGCACTGGATGGGAAGGGAGCCCAGAAGGTCCTTGTGCCTCACTGACTCTGTCAGCAGGGTGGCATGGTGCACTTTTATTGCCTCCCTGAGCCCAGCACTTCTGCACTGTGATAATGAATTTCCCATTTTTTCTATCCCCCATCCATTTCCCAGAACCATCCCTCCAGTCAATAGAGGCAATCACCCCTAAAAGGGCCCTTTCCCAATTGTCCCTGCCCTCTCTTTCCACCAACATGGGTTTCAGTGTCACCTCGTGATGGCAGTGGGGATCTGGGCGGATGGAGAACAGGGTTGGAGGAGCTTTGCTGGATCTGTTTGGGGCTCTTGGCTTGGTGCCCTGGGTTGTGCCGTGATCAGCACCCAGTGGAAGCTCAGTGATGCTTGAGGGCTCTGCAAGGAGCAGCCACATCCCTGGGCTGGGCTGGTGGCCCCACATCCTCTCACAGAGCCCACCACTGGGCACCTCCATGGGGGACTGGTGTAGAGATGGTCTGCTGGCAAAAGCAGAGGGCTGGGAGGTGGTGGCCCGGGCCAGGTGATGGATTCACCCGGAACATGGGCCTTGCCCCATGCCAAGCAGGCAGGAGAAGCCCCATGGGCAGCAAAGGGTTTCAGGGGGACGGCCAGGCCCCAAGGGGGTTGCCCAACACTCAGAGCGTGGCTGCTTAAACGGGGAAGGACAAGCACTTCTAAAGGACAAAAGCTCCTATCTCCGGCCCTGCCGGCACAAACCTGCGCGGCAGCGAGAGTGAAACTGGACTATCTTGCAAAAACACTTTGAGCAAACAGCGCTCAGTGGAAAGCATCTGATAAGAGCAGCTGCGCTGCTGGTGGCTCCGGCAGGAGGACTCTGGTGCCCCAGTAGGTCTGCGGCTCCCTCGGGGCCGTGGCACCTCCGCTCTCCGGGGACGCACCATGTCCACCACCCTCTGCCAGGTGATGGGGTTCCTCGTGGCGTCGCTGGGCGTCGGGGGGAGCATCGTGGCCACGGCCATGGACACATGGAGCACGCAGGACCTGTACGACAACCTGGTCACGGCCGTCTTCCAGTACCAGGGGCTGTGGAGGAGCTGCGTGCGGCAGAGCTCCGGCTTCACCGAGTGCCGGCCGTACTTCACCATCCTTGGGCTGCCAGGTAGGGGCAAAAACGCTCCAGGTGTCACCCAGGGGCTCTCCTGGAGCTCTGCACAGTTTTCATTCAAAAGTAGGAGCCCGTTTAAAGCTCCTCGTCGTGTGAGGAATAACATTTCCAGGTTGCTCAGTGCACAAAAAATACTTTTACTTGGTGGAGATCACGACCTGGAGCGTCTGTGGGGGATCTCTGGATGAGCATCGAGGGTTCAGCACCACTGCTGGCATAAATCAGCACAGCTCCACTGAGGTGAGGAGAGCGAGGAGGTGTAACCCCCCAGGTATTGTCCCTTTGAGTGGAAGCACAAGGAAAACAGCTGCATGCAATGGTGCGTTGGTAAAGCATAACGAAAATAATTGAAATGTACTATTTTTCCAAATAGAAAAGGGGAATTGGGAAATCCTCCTGAGTGGCGTGGGTAGGAAAGGTGAGGGAGGAAAGGTGTGGTCAGTCACTTCTCATCACCAAGGGAGTGTTAGTGCCTACAGAGGCAGATTGCAGAGGGGTATTGCTGTCCTGTTTACTTGCTAATTTTCCCACAAGAGCAGTTTTCCCCACCCCAGTGCATGTGAGGCTATTCCAGTGCTGCCAGCCCAGCAGTGCATGTGGCCCTGGGAGCGTTTCTCACTCCTGCTGCACGATCACAAACAGGTCCAAGCCAGCACTGCTGTGCACAGGCCTTGTGCAGCCCAGTATGACGTGGGTTCCAGCCCTGCATCCTCAGGGATGCCATCCTCAGGGATGCCTTAAAGCTTTGCTGAGGACTTGTGGCTCTCCCGAGGGGTACCATGAAATAAATGTGTCTTAGGGTACCCAGGATTGCCAGGCAACTTCTTTTCTGTTTGGAAGAGCAAATCTGATTTTTAGAGCCACATCTCCTAAAGGACCATTTGTTTTAAAGAATAAAAATTAGATTTATCCAACTATCTATACAAATGTTGACCACTGTGTCTTCTTATAATTCTGTGTGCAGGTGATTGTGGTTTAAATGAGTGATGAGGAAATGGGAACCGTCATTTTGATGTCAATTTGTCACAATCAAGATTCTACTTTTTCTGTTATTTTTATATAATCTGGGAATAAGGAAATGCGCAAAGCACTCACAGGCAATTTCTGTTTTTAGACATATCCTGTCAGTTTGATTTTATATATCCATTTACCTGATGAATACCTTCAAACATAGAAAGAATGCCCATGCTGGAATTTGCTTAACGTAAAGACCCGTTTTTTCCTTAAATTTCTATATTCCATCAATCATTACTGGTCATAAAGTCAGATTCCTCTTTTTTATTTTGTAATAGCAACAGAAATGCAGGGGATGGTTCTTTAAATGACTTCAGGTTGTTTTACCTCACTCGCCTCTCACTACTCACGCAGGGGAGCAGCAACTCTCCGGTCTCCCCTCACATCTGCAAAACAGGGATGCAGGCTGTGGTTTCACATCACCGGTGTTTATTTTGGTGGAGAAGTTTGTGGGTTTGCTATTTCCTTGGTATGGAACACCACACCTGGTATGGATTTCAGGTGTGCAGATATGAAGCCAGGTTATCCCCCCTTCGTGCAAAAGGGGTGTGCAAGAGGCAGGTTTATAACTCCAGGGCTGTTTTGTTTCCCAGTGCTCCTGTACCATTTTTCCTTAGACTCCTACTTTGTTTGTCTAAGCCCTTCCACTCCTTTCTCCAAGCAGAGGTCACTCACCTTGGGAAAGCAGCTCTTTTCAGAGGACTTTTGATGGATGCCAAAATTCCCTTGAAATTGCAGTGCTGCCTTTCCAAACAGCTCCCACTTGAGTCCCATGAGCCAGGTGGAGAGGTCTTCATGCCACGGCAGGCCTGACAGCACTTCCTTCTCCTTTACTTTCCTTGGTGGACATGGTGCACCAGTCAGTCTCTTGGAGGCAGCAATAGCTGCCGATGGTTATTTGGAATTTTTTCTGTTGTGTCCTGCTGCGTTCCTCTCCCTCCCCTTTCCAACTGCTCCTTTTCAATGCAGATTCACTACACTTGGACTTCAGTGCTCCAGCGAAAGTGGAACATCCTTGGCTGCTTGGCCTGTTGTGTCCTTCCAGGGGCACTCAAGGCACTGGGAAAACCTCTCCTGGAAACCAGCAAACACTCTGTGGGATCTTTGTTTGGGGTCACTGCTTGATGGGTTGAGACACCCCAGTGAGGACACCCAGGAACCTACAGGAAGCACCCAGAAGTGAAGCACTGTCTTGGGAACAAGGAGCTTCCATCATGATCCATAGTCTTGGATTATCAGCCTCTCCTGCCTGCCCTGAAACGAAAGCATTTGCAAAGAAACTATGGTGGTTGTAAAGACAAACGAGGATTGAGACTTCCTCCTCCTTCTGCTTCCCATCAGGTGCTGCGGAACAACCTTTGAGGGCTGATAAGGCGTATCCGCCATTCCCTGATGGATCATAACTAATGAGCTCCTACCTGGGGGCTGATGAATGGGAGATTGAAAACCCCCGGCTCGTTAGCGCTCGTTATCAGCTGATAAGGGCAAATTGAGTCATAAGAGCTAAGGCAGTGGGACTGCTGGGTGGGAGAAGCTGGTGTATTCCCAGCCTGTGGAATGGCAGCCCGCCCGCTTCCTTGTGCGTCGTGATGCCAGCGCCGTTCTGCTTGGCTCCGTGACACCCCGCAGGCCAGGAGAGCCACCCCGGCACCCCAGAACCCATCCTTGCCCTCCTGGGAAGGGTTTACAAACCTGTGCAACCCAACCTGTGCAAGGCCAGCACGGGCTGCTCCTGCTCTGCTGCACAATATGGGACCCCTGGGCACCACGGTCGCCCAGCAAAGGGGTGACAGGCAGGGCAGGGAAGTCCCTGGGGCTGTGGAATGTGTTTTACTGAGGTGAATGTGTTTCCTTCCTGTTTCACTCCACCATGAGCCCACTTTGTCTTCCCTAAAGAGGGACAGTGAAGCACGGGAAGCACCAAAGCCAAACCCAGGGCTGTGGGAGCGTGTGGCAGGGCAAGGAGAGGCTGCAAAGTATCCCAGCCAAATTCCAACAGCCCTTGAAATACTTCCCAGCACCCCCTCCCAGGGTTCTGCCTCCTTCCTGTCTCTGCGAGGGACTCAAGCACAGGTGGAGAGGGCAAGTGCCTGGGACCAGCAGGGGGAAAAGGTGGGATATGTGCCACCTTTTAAGAGAACCACCTCGGTACTCAAATACCCTTTCACCCTCCATTTATCCAGTTTTAAAGGTGCAAATTCCCCTTTACTTTTCCTTCTACTTTTCTACTGCAGCCAAGAGGAGTCCAGAGGGTTTTTGCTTCCTTCAGGGCTCAGCTCCCATGAGCTCCCAGGAGCATTCCCACCTCATGGCACGCTGCTGAACAAATTCAGAATTGCACTATTTGGGTGTTTTATTGAAGAATGTGGACAGATTTATACAAGATTGAGGTTCCAAATAACCCTGGGAAGGGTATGGTGAGGGAGGGCTTTGCCAGAGTTTTAATGCTCTCTCCTGCTCCATGTTTGTCGAGGTGATTTTCCTCTTCTCCAGTGCCATGAGCTTTTCTGGGAAGCAGGAACATACAGAGCTGCATTTTGAGTTGCACAGCACCTGGAAATATCATGGGGAGCTGGGTGGAGCTGTCTGTGTCCGTTGCTGGCTGGGGAGGACAAAAAGAGCCCTTTCTCAAACACTGTGGTTGTGGAAGAATCCATGCTTATCCCAGCTCCCCACTAACTCTTCTCCATGAATTTCACCACTGCTGCTAATTTATAAAAACTTCTGCTTAAACTCTTTAGGAGCCAGAGGTGCCCCAGATAACATACAGTAGGCCCAGTGCCCATTTTCCCAAGGTTTTCTTCATTAATACTTTTATTTTCAGACAGAAGCAGTCTTTTAAAACCTCCCAGTCTCTGACAAACGCTGTTTCAGTCATTCAGCGAGGCTCTTGCTGGCTTCCTTTGCAGCGATGTTCCAGGCTGTGAGGGCCCTCATGATTGTGGGAATTGTCCTGGGAATCCTTGGCCTCCTCGTGTGTGTTTTTGCCCTGAAATGCATCCGGATTGGGAGCATGGAGGACTCTGCCAAAGCCAACATGACCCTCACCTCTGGCATCATGTTCATCGTTGCTGGTGAGTCGCTCCTGTCCCGTCTTGCATGTACAAGGTTTTGCATTTCCCAGGAAATGAGGACTGGGCAAGTCTTCATGCATTTCTGCAGTTATTGGCATTGTCTTCCAGCCTGGCTTCCTGGGTGTCAAGTGGTTTTTACCTCTGCTTAGGGAAAAAAAACCCCTTGAAACCAAAAGTTTGTATGGGCAAAACATGGAAGACTGAAAAACCAACACACAGATAAAAAAGGAAATATATCTCTTAATTTGTTTTATGTGTTGTTGTCATGTATTATTATAGCCTTTATTTATATATATATATATATTTTTTGTAAGTTTCAGGCTTTCTCCATAATAATTTTAGGAAGATTCCCAGGGTTGCTGTAGCCTAGCTTGTAATTTTTAAATACAAGGCTGCAGGAATCCCTCAAAATTACAAATGTTTAATACACTGCTTACAGATTTTCCGACATTATTTTGGCGATAAGAATCACATGAAACCTGTTTTCTAATGGAGGGAAGGAGAATGTCCCCATTTAAAATCCTTCAAATCCCAATGCTTAACTTTTGTTGGGATATAAAATGTTCAACACAACTTCACGAAGTACAAGCAGGAAAGAGGAAGTCACCTTCTGCCACACAGCTTTAATTTTGCATTTTCCACCCGTCATTTTAGAATTGTGGAATCATGGAATGGGTTGGGTTGGAAGGACCTTGAAGATCATCCAGTTCCACTCCCTGCCATGGACAGGGACACCTCCCACTGGATCAGGTTGCTCCAAGCCTCATCCAACCTGGCCTGAATTACTGTGGAAGGAGGAACAAAACAAAATTGTCATGGAGGGCTTTTTGCCAAAAGTCCTCTTTGGCTCTTCTGCACATTCTAGCTCCTATTTATCCTTGAATTTTAAGGTCCCTTCCAACCCAAACCAGTCTGTGATTCTATGTTCAAGTGTTCTATGAACCTCTCTGCTAAGGAAAAGAAAGGATTGGCATTGCTCCCAGGATTGTCAGGGATGGGCATCCCAGTGATCCCCTGTGTGGATGAATTGAAGAAGCTCCCAGTTCTTGAGGCTTGTCTTCCACCTCTGGTGATGAACAGGTGGTGAATCAAATATATCTCCTTTTCCACATGACAGAGAGTGCGTTTTCCCATTTAAAAAAAAATTCTGGCAGAGAATCCATGTTTTTCACTGTAAACCAAATCTGTCAAACTGAGCTACTGGCTATTTTCTACAATTATCTGTTTGTTCAACTCATTTTTGTGACAAAACACGTCAGGAGAAAGATTCCTGCTAGTATGGCTTGGAATTGAGTAGTGTGACATTGTCTTCCTGCTGCTGGATTGTAAATGCAAGGAAATCCTGGAAAAAAGGGTAACAGGTTGTGGGTCCCCCCTTGTGCTGAAGGACACAGGGCAGTGTCTCACCCACCTTTCCAGAGCTGTGAGGTGCTTCCCCAGGGCCCCAGGTGGCTTCTTGCACGGTGTGGGTCTCAGTCTGTCCTTCTGTCCTGTCTCAGGTCTGTGTGCCATCACTGGAGTGTCCGTGTTTGCCAACATGCTGGTCACAAACTTCTGGATGTCCACCACCAACATGTACCAGGGAATGCAGGGAATGCAGAACGTCCAGAACAGGTGGGTGGTCCATGGTGGAAGTCTCCCTCAGCCAAAGGATGGGCCAACTCTGGGAGTGTGTTGGGATGGCTGCAGGACTTGGAAGATTAACCTTAGGAGATAGAGCCTCTTATCTGCACTAGAGATAAGCAAATGGGCTGGGACGTCTGTTCATGGAGCTCAAGAACAAGGTGGGGAGCCCATTGGGGGTGAGCCTGCAGGTGGGACTTCTGGGAACTTCTGGGACCTTCAGCAGGGCCAGAGGGAGGATGCCAACGTTCAGGGTGTCTCAGCAGCAGCAGACAGGACTGTCACACACTAACCAGCCGTGTGTCTCTTTTGCAGGTACACCTTTGGCTCAGCCCTCTTTGTCGGATGGGTGGCAGGGGGCCTGGCCCTCGTGGGAGGCATCATGATGTGCCTTGCTTGCAAAGGGCTCATTCCAGAAGAATCCCGGTAAGCTGAGCTGGGGTAGACATGGGATGGGATCTAGGGTGTCTGGATATCCCACAACTGGCCCGGGATATGTCGAAGTGTAACACCCCCATCATGATAGTTCTTGGAATCACAGAGTCCTTTTGGTTGGAAAAGGACAGCATGTCCAGCCATGAAGCCAGCACTGCCAAGGCCACCCCCACATGAAGCCCATGATTACTTAATTGCCCTGTGTGGGTCACAAGTGACCATTTCCCCTCCCTGACCCCATGGCTCACACACAAACAGAGAGGGCACGAGAACTGACCTTGAAATGTGACACTTGTGCTGTGCTGGTGGAGTCAGGCCCATGAAGTGCAGGGATAGATTGCTGAGCCATGATTCACATGGAATTATGGAATCCCAGAGTGGTTTGGGTTGGGAGGGACCTAAAGCCCATCGTATTCCACCCCTGCCATGGGCAGGGATACCTCTCACTATCCTGGGTTGCTCCAAGCCCCATCCAGCCTTGCCTGGAACATTTCCAAGGATAGGGCAACCACATCAGTAGGACTTTGTACCCCTACAAGCCTGTTATTGTAGTTGGGTCCTTCACTCCATCAAGGATTTATTCAAGGGAAAGAAAGCATAAGTTTATGAAGAAACCTGAAAGAGACTTGCAGCTTGTCCACGGGTGGAGGCTGATGCTCCTCTTGTGTCTCTTCCAGCTACAAAGCCGTGTCCTACAACACCTCAGGACGCAACATCTCCTACAGGACGGGGCCGTACAAGGTCGGTTCGGGGTACGAAGCTGACCCCAAGGCCAGGAAGGGTGCAGGATATGAAGAAGCTCCTCGAAGTGAGGATGGGAGACGCTCGTACCCTTCGAAATATGACTACGTCTAGGAGACTTTTGGCCTTGAGTTGTGCTATCACATGTTTTTAACTTCACAAGCAAAAGTACAGCAGACAGAGCAGTGTGTATATAGAATTGTGTTACCTAGCAGGTTTTCTCTACTCAGAGGTTGCACCTTTGTTGTGAACATCAGTTTTACTCGACTGCCTGGTAGCATTACCAGCACAGGGAAACCTGTGGCCAAAGTAATGCCTCTGGGTGCTCTCAGAGTAGAACATTTTACTCCTATTTTATGTATAAGCTGATATCCAGGAGCAGTGCCTTGTGCCCTTTCCTAATTACTCCAATAGTGAAAATTCCCATTTGATAATCGCTGTGTATTTGAAGTAAACTCAGTTGTGTCCCCTTGGCTGTGACCAAAGCAAACAGAGCCTGTGGTCACGGCATTTTCCTCCCTGGTGACTTCTCCACTCAGTCCCACCTTTGCTTTGCTGGTTGTACTCCAATGCTGATCTGCTGTGATATTTAATCTGATTTTTGTTACTTAGACGTTTGCTGGAGCCTGTGATAGCAAAGTGTATTTATTTCTTCGGATCTCTCCAGGGAATGTGTATAATCCATTGTTATTCCTGCACTACATGTCTGCTGTAATAGCTCCCAACCTCCGAGTGCCACCGGTGCTCCTGCAGATGTCATCTTTAATGAAGCCAGGAGAATTTCTCATTTAGAATTAATTAGAGTTCCTTTTGGAGCAGGAATCCAAGGGAGCATTAGATGTGTAACTCCATGCCAATATCAGGACTTTCCTTTGTAAATTCTCCCCCCAGTGATGGGAAGATTAGCTCCATAGTGGGATGTTGCCTTCCCAAGCCAATTCATCAGAAAGGAAATTTATTTGAAGGGGGAAGAGAGGCAAGAACTTTGGTGGGAGGAGAGAGCTGTGTGCTCTTAGCAGGTCCTCCTACCTGGCTCCAGAGAACATCCTAAAAAAGTTCTGGGTATGCCTGTGAACAGAAAAAATGGATAAGGTAGAGAGAAAAAAAGAGGTCCAAACCCTCCAAAACAACCATTTTAATGACATCTGCCGTGGATTTGAGCACCACTCCTCGTGATGACAAGTTCTCCGCCAGGAGCTCAGTGGCAAAATTGTTTTGGTGAAATGCTGGTGTTCCCCTGGGTGGTTTGATGTCCTGGAGGGCTCAGAATCCACAGCTGAACATTTCTCCAGAGCTGGGCCTTTGGTAGGTCAAGCTACCACCGGCTGAGCTGGCATATCTGGTGGCTCCTAGGAGTAGAGGGGGCAGGATGTGCTCCCAGTGAGCACAAACTGCATCCCCCACCTCCCCATATCCATCACCACTCCACAACCCTCAGCTTTCCACAACCACCAGCACCCCTCCAGCACATGGAGGCCAATCCCCAGCACGGGGCCAGATGTGGGGAGGTTGCTCTTGGGAAGATCAGTAAGAGGATGAGGGAACACCTGCCAGGTGCTCGCAGGAAACAACCACCAAGGAGAGGGGTGGGAAGGGCTTCCATCCAACAGCAGCTCAGGCTGGATGTTGGCCAGCTGGGAAAAATCCCTGTGGGATGTCAGTGCTGACTCTTCCTTTTGTACTGGCAAAGGAGTTGTTTTAAGGATCAGTTTTTAAAGGAAAACAACTGAGTTTTGCAGAGGTAAATCCTGTTGTATTTTAAAAACATTGATGCTCTTTTCCATGGTTTGTATCTCTCAGTATAAACTTTGATTTTCTCCCTTTTTTTGCATGCTGGATTTTTTTTTTTGCTTGTTTGTTTTATTGGTTGTTCTTCTTTTTTTTACATGAATATTAAAAAAGAAAAAGTCTTAAACACCAAAATCAGTTTCCAGTTGTTCTCTTCTTGTCAAAACCAAGAGCTCCAACCTTCCTGCTCAGCGAAACTCCCTCCCAGCTTGTGTTCTGCAGGTTCTTGGAATGAGTATGGACACAGTTGTGTGGCTGAGGTTAAAAAGAAAAGATTTGGGAGTTTTATTTCCTTAGTAAGATATAATGAGTCCACATGCTGAGACAAAATATCAACTGATTAAATCTTGAAGGACCCCAAGTCACTGATGCGATGAAGTCGGAGGTGCTTGGTGGGAACCCGAGCTTGCTGAGAAGTAAAGTGCAGCAAGTTTCGGGGTAGAGATTAAACACTTCTAAAATACTTCATTGTTCTCAGGAGGGAAAAAAATTGCTGGTATGTTCTCAGCCTCCACTGGCAAGGGGCTGAAAAGCGCAGGAATGTTTGATTTAGATAGGAAACACCTAAGTGGTGCTGAGGTAAAGGTACACAGCGTAAAGCAAAAGGCAGGAAAACACCCAAAAAATTCGAAATGGAGGTTTATGACTGTGTTAGAACTAAAAAAAAAAAAACCCAAGGAAGCAGCTTTGAAAGTAACATTTTATTTTTCTGCTACACAAATGCTGTGACAAGGTCCCCGAGCCGGCTATCTCTCGGTCACACTTTGATGTGTGCAGGCGTGTAGATGACAAGATTAGGGGCAGGAGCCTTATGGGGAGCTGAGACAGAGCTGTATCCGGGAATTCCTGCCCTCGCTGGGTTTCTAATCTTCCAACATCAGTTTTCATTTCCTTGCCTTGGCCGAAAACTCGTAGGATGAAATATTTTAATGCAGTGAACTCCACTGGAAAAAAAAAAATCGCATTCCGGAGGAGAGAATCATTTATTTATGAGCCTGTTTGTGGTGTAACAACACCTGGTGTTGTAGCTGCTCCCGTGTTTGTGGCTGTGAGGAGGCACCAGGACGACTGGGCACCAGGGAGGGTGGTGAACATCACTGGTGGGGAATGACAGCACTGGGAGAATCCACAGCCACGGATCCGCAGCTCCTGCTGCAGGAGGGACTTGGGGTTTGGACTCAGAGCTGCTGGAGAGAGTCCAGAGGAGGCACCAGGACGATCAGAGGGATGGAGCAGCTCTGCTGGGAGGAAAGGCTGGGAGAGCTGGGATTGTTCAGCCTGGAGAAGGGAAGCTTCAGGGTGACCTCATTGTGACCTTCCAGTGTCTGAAGAAGCCGACAAGAAACATGGAGAGAGACAATTTACAAGGGATGGAGTTCCAGGACAAGGGGGAATGGCTTCAAACTGCCAGATAGCAGGGTTAGACAGGATACTGGGAATAAATTGTTCCCTGGGAGGGTGGGGAGGCCCTGGCACAGGTTGCCCAGAGAGAGTTGTGGCTGCCCCATCCCTGGAAGTGTCCAAGGCCAGGTAGGACAAGGCTTGGAGCCACCTGGGATAGTGGAAGGTGTCCCTGCACATGGCAGGGGGGTGGAACAGGATGAGCTTTAAGGTCCACTCCAACCTAAACCATCTGGGATTCCATGATTCCTTGTCTGGGGACACAGACCTAAATATCCCCTTTTCAGTTGATCTGATGTCTCCTATAGCCAAAATCAGCTGCTTGGGGAGATCTCTGGATCTTTACTGAGGCCGAAGTTCTCATTTCCAGGCTTTTCTCTGCAGCTCAGCAGGCTAATAATAATTAGAATACCCTAATTATTCCTTGGACTTTGAGATGCAGAACCACCCTGAGGATGTCCCAATGCCTTGGTGGCAGCTCATCATGTCCCAGTGCTGTTATGTCCCAGTGCCCACATGAAACTCCTGAGTCACATCCACAGCCCCGGCACTAAGGCAAGGGGGACCAGGGCTCCAGGGCTGCCTGGGGACCATCCCAGGGCCACCCACCCCGAACACAACCTCTGTCCCCCACGCTGTGCATTGCAGGGAGGAACTTTATCCTCCAGGTTGTGAATTTGGGCTCCGAGATCCATCCCATGAGGCCAGAGCTGCTGGAAGGCGCAGCGCATGTGGAGCACAGAGCACTGGACCAAAGCCACCCTGCCTGGCTGAGGGTTGGGAGGAGAGGTTCTGTATTTGCTGGGCTGAACTGGGCTTGCTGGTTTGACCAATTGCACAGCAAGCAAGAGCTTTGGGCCTCTGGAATTCCTTGACTGAGTAAAGCCTGGAACAAACAGATCCCAGAGACTGCAGAACGCATGGCCCCATGCATTTCTCCTTTGAGAAGAGCTAATTAAATCTAGGCTTGTCTAATAAAGCCAAAGCTCAAAAGACTGGGTGCATTTTCTGCTGCCTCTGAACAGGCTCTTTCTGAGCTCCTGCAACATTTGGAGTGTGTGAGAGCACGGTGGATTTGCATGGACTGTGACCAAGGGAAGCAAAGACCCATATCTGGAGCTACAAATTGGACTAGGAGATAAGAACTCTCCTGAAATCTATATGCAATTAAAAGCCCAATCTTCCTTCCTATAGTGACAAGGTTATTGCTTTTATGGAGTTGAACAGAGATGAATGAGTCTATGGATTAATAGCACTAAGATTTATGACACTGTGCTTGCCCCAAATATTATGGGAGAATAGCTCTCTGGGTGAGATATTCCAGCTGAATAAATTTGATAGGATTTTTATTTTCTTTTATTTATTTTTTTTTCAGCTTCAGGAGAGTTGTGCTGCATTCAGAGCTTGTTAGTGCTGTGGGTTGAATATTTACTAATCTTCCCTTCTATATTCATGATTTCTAAAAGTATTATCAGGAATAGGAGCTCCATTAAGAAAAAATCATTGGTAGAAACAAAAACCCACAAAACCACTGATTTGTGTGATTTCTCCTTCACTAAATTGGCCAGTTCTTTATCATGCTGGCTATGTACTTGTTTTACTGTTTGCAGAGACTCCAGAGAGGATAAAGCCAAAGGAGTCACTTCTGGCAGGAGAAAGGAGGTGTCAGAAATTGGTGAAAGCATGGAAAACCCTCTGTGCTGTGCTGAGCTAAAAGCACAGCAAAAAAATTAGGAGGCAAATAAAAACCTGTGGAAATTTAAGGAGAGTAGTTTGGAAGCGATGGAATTACACAGGCAGGGCAGGGCAGAGGGGTGAGGACTGGGCTGGTGAGGACTGAGGGAAAACCCTGCCCAGGGAAAGCCATGGGTGTTGGACAGGCCCTGCTCCTCCAGATCCCACTGGGATGCAAGGGCTGCATCATCCATCACCCAGCAAAATTTGGGAGTTGTTTTAACCCAGGCTGGGGGGGCTCAGAGCAAGCTGGTCTAGTGGAAGCTATCCTTGGGCGTGGAACGAGAGGGGCTTCAGGGTCTCTTCCAACCCAAACTATCCTGGGATTTTCTGACTTAGAGGAAAAGCCTCTGGGTGTTAAGCAGCTGGGACAGGCACTTGTTTTCCAGCCCATGGGCTGAGCCTGACCCACCACCACAACACCACCTGCAAGCCCCAGGCTGGCAGTGCACGACCACAGCGTGGATTTGATCCCAATTTCCCCTGGAACACGCTGGCTCAAGATGCCCAGTCTGGAATAAAACCTCTTTGTCCACATCTCTGCTCCCTCACTGGTCAGGGTATGGGTGTCACCCTCCTCTCAGCACAAGGCTCTCAGTTATTTCTGGAATTTCCCAAACTTAGGGGAAGTTCTTCCCTCGCTTTTCCAGCACCTTCTGGAGTTGGTGTTTGAAGCTCACCACAGCAAAGCACCTCAGGCAGGAAAACTGCTGGGAAAACCAATGGAAAAGTGATTCTTGCACTTGTTGGCAGCTGAATTAACCCTGGGCAGGGCACCTGCCTTGGCACTGGGTTTGCCACGTAGTCAGGGCAGAACAGCTCCAGCTTTCTTCCCTTTTTCTGCCTGTTTGCTCTTTGGGGCAGGAATTTATTTTCCCCTTCGCTGGGATGGTGACAGCACCAGTGCCCGGCCCGGATTTCCTGTCACCCTCTCCCAAGAGGGAGCAAGAGCAAATGCTCACTGCTACCTCTAAGTTCTACAGGTAGAAAGGGATTTTCTGTGTATTGGTGAGAAGCTGTGTGCAAAGCATTTTTCTTGTTCAGAGAAATGAAATTCATTCCCCTTGTTCTGCTCAGCCAGCCCCTCTTGGGTGTCCTGGCTCCTAATATTAAAGCCCATCTGGAAATGTCAGAAATAGGGAGGGATGAGAGTCTGAACTGGGAGGGGAGCAGGTTTGAAAAGACAAGAGAAATTGAGAAGTGCCACTTTTCCTGTTACACCTCCCAAACTTTCAAACTTTGAAGAGACCAAGATCATAAATGCAGTGCTAGAAATGTACAAAATACAGAGACAATTAGGAAAATGAACTTAATTTACATAGATGAGCTCTAGAAGGAGAGTCAGACTGATGTGGTGTTGTTCACAGTGCAAGGAGTCATCCTTGGGGTTGGATTTTCCACCAATTCCAGAAGGAAAGGAGGGAGGACACAGCAGCTGTGGCTGGGTACTCTGTCCAAGTGCCAGGATCCTCCTGCAATGGAAAATGGGACTTTCCCCATCACCTCCTGGAGCTCTGGCAAAGAGAGTCCTGAGGAGAAGGAAAGCTGCTTTTTCCTTCCCCCCAGCTCTGTGTTCTGTACTGCTAAAGAACAAAAAGCCAGTCCAGTGTGTGTGTCCAGTGTGGAGAGCTGCCCTCAGCCTGTGGGATGCCACATCCCATGGGAAGGGGGTCGTGCCTATGCCCTAAGGATGCCTCGGGGAGAGCTGCTGAGGCTCCAAAGCTCATGGCACTGTCAGCCCCTGTTATTGCTCACGTGTGTGATGAGGGGAGAGGGGAAATTACACCAATGAAATGGCATTTATCCTCCTTGGTCACTGTCCAGGCAGGTCCCCAACTCTGGGAGGACCCCAGAACTGCAATCTTCCCGAAAGGAGCGGTGTCCAGAGCCCAGGAGCAGCCCTGGGGGGGGCTGCAGAGCGGCTGCTGCTCGTTCCTGGTCTTGTGGCACCATCCAGTGGCTGCTGGCAGAGCGATGTCCCTTCCCTGTCCCCACCGTGCGTCCCCTCCCCGGCATCGCCGGTCCCGGAGCATCCACAGGGCGGTCCCCAGGTCACCGCTGCCACCTGCACCCGGGAGAGGAGCACAGAGAGAGGGAAAGGGCAGAACCCCACCTTTGCACCCTGAGCCCCCTTCTACAAATCCTCAGGGATTTCTTCTTCCCAATTTCCTGCAACAATTGGAGCCAAGAGGGCTGAACACCGTGGTTGCACCAGAACACCACACAGGAGACCCTTCCTCTATTGCCATGGCTTGAAAATCGTCCCCAAAACCTCACGCTTCACTTTTATTTTGACTTTGTCAGACAAAGGCCTGGAATTTCATTTTTATTAGAATAAGGAAAAAAAAATTTTTCCCAGTATTTGTGCCAGGCCTTCCTTCGGTAAAATCTTTTAAATATTTTTTCTGTAATAAAGCAATTTGATTCTGACACTGCCACCACTTTAATTACACCAGCTCTCCCCATAAATTGAGGTTAAGTCCTGTTTGAACAATTCCATAATTTTGCCACTGCATCACTCCAGTTATCTCTAGATTTGTTCCAGAGACCTTTTCTCAAGTTGATGCTCTGGCACTTCATGTTTTGCTCCCAGTTATGTGATCCTCATATTTTTTTCCCTAGAAAGAGGATGGATGGACAAATATTAGGGAAAGGACAGATGTCTGCAGCTGGATGAAGGGCCTTGGAATGCTGCTGTAGGTTTGAATTCTCTGTGCCCAAATTCTTCCCCGTGGCCCTGCTGATGGGCAGGACCTGCGCAGAAGGTACCACATGACTTTTAGAAATTATTTTAATGTAAATGATGTCCAAAAGCATCCCTGTGGCTTTGCACAGGACACCTGGAGTGTCCAGGTGGGCTGGCTGGCTTTGGGCCATGCTGAGCCCACACAGTGGGAACAGTTTCCCCTCACAGGTGGTCTCCATGCCCTGCATCCAGGGGCATTTCCAGGACCATTGTGGATGTGGCTATGATCCAGTCCCACGCTGAGTTATTTGAGTCACCTCATATGTGCAGGGAGTCCCCAGGAAAATCCTTTCCCAAACAAACCCTTCTGGGGTGTCCCCTCACCCACCAGCTGGCAAGAGGTGCTGGTGTTTGGGCCAGGGCACTGCCTGGAGACCACAAGGACCTGATGGGCCTCAATTCCACCATGGGACAAGCCCTCAGTGGGGGCTTCTGGCTCTGCAGGTGCCAAGGGTGCTCCAGGGAGTCCTGGGAGTGGTTCTGCTCCAAGCAGCAGGTTTGGGGATCACCAAGGATTCAGCTCTACTGCAGCTGGTGTCCCCATGGACTGTGAACCCCCAAGGGACCTGGGGGGCTTTGAACTGGGAGAGAAAAAGGAAATTCCCACCTCCTGTGGGCCCACCCAGCATGGGGTTATGTAGGAAAAGGGGGAAAAAAGGATTTGCAAGCACTGCCAAAGGTGTCTTTAACCCTGGTGTGGTTTCTGGAAGCAGCTGGTGTTTTTTCCTGGATTTGTCAGGTCAACCCACAAGAGGTCAATATGCAGAGAGCAACTGCAGAGACTTGCAGCAGCCCAAATTTTGCCCTTTTGTGGGGCATTTTGGGGGCATTTCTGGGGCATTGCCCAAGGGGTCAGGGCACAGCATCCCATGGCCACCAGTGAGTGGCTGCAGGTGTCCCAGCCTGTGTGTTTAGGGGACAGGATGTCCCCTCACCCCAGATGATGGAGAGCTGTGGAGGCAAAGCTCTGCTGGGCCTCTTGTGCTGCCTGACTTCCCCCATCACTCAGCTCATCCCTCGGGTGGAGGAGAGCAGGGAATTTGTCATCCTTGTGTTGCTGCTGATGCTTCACCAGAGCCTGGAGTTTCTTGCAGGCCCAAGTGGAGATTCCCTTCACAACCTGGAGCATTGTCCTCCCCCAGGACGAGGCACACCCCCTCAGAGCATCACCCATATTTTAGAGCATCCCCCGAGCTCCCAGCCCTGCCCAAACCCCAGGGAAGTTTTCCCAACTGCACCTATCCCAAGCAGACAGCCTAGGTTTGCTTTGGGAAATGACTGCTATTTATTCCCAAATATTTGGGAGTAAATCAGCTATTCTGGGAATTTTCAGCCTACAGTGCCCATGCAGCATTTTCTCTTGGGAGGTATTTGCAGCTCAAGGAGGTTTGGAGACCAGGAACACCCTGGTGATGTAAAATATGAGACGTGAAGGGCATGCATAGCTGTGGGTCTGCCTCTGGGCACCTCTGCTGCCTTCACCACCACCTCAGCATTCCCAAATAACGTGCCAGGGAAATCATTCCACCCGGGGAAACCGACCCAGGAATGCTCCTTAGAAGCATCTCCAGAAAACATTCGCGGGGAAAGCCGCGGAGTGGCTGCTTCAAACCGGTGCTTTGGGGTGCAGAGCAGAAGTGCTGCCTTTCCCTGATGGAGCATCCCGGTGTCCTGCACCGGCCCTGCCCGGTGCTAGGTGGTGGTGTTGCATTGCCGGCAGCTCGGGAGGGCTCGCAGCAAGCGCTGTTCAGTATGCTCGGCAGGAAAAGGGCTTGGACAGACAAAGTCCCCTTGAAATCCCTGTGCCAGGGCCTGCCGTGCCCTCACACCCCCTCCTCCCCTCAGAGAGAGGGAGCCCTGGGCATTCAGCCTCTGAAAGGCTGCTGGAGAGGAAGGGTTGCTGGAAAGATGCTAACAAGCAGGCTCCGAGGTGCCAGCAGGGAGGTTTATTCCCGGTGCGACCCTGTGGTTCTGCCTCCACCCTCCCATCTGCCTCTCACAGGGGGATTTTTCCAGATGGGTGTTTTTCTGCTGCTCCTTCGTGCACCAAACCCATCAGTTTGGAGCAGTTTTTGTGTCCCTGCAGCAGCTCAGGGCTGGTGGCACTGCAAATGCTGGTGCTGGAGGGACACATTTACCCTGTTGACCCTCAGGCTCTCCAGCTTTTCCTGCAGCACATCCTCCAGGGTGGGGTGGAAGTGCTTCAGCAGGTTTGGGTTTTTCCACGGGGCTTTCAGCAGCCCCTGTTCCCCCGCTGGGGTGTTCTCCCCCTGTCTGAGGTGGGTGCTGGTACCAGTGCCCCGAGCACTGGGGAGGGGCTGGGGGGACCCCTCTCCTCCCTGATGGGTCCCAGCTTTCCAGAGCAATGAGCTCGCTGCTCTCAGCAGACTGCATCCCTCCACAAAGGAGCAACTTCCTCCCCTAATTTGATTAATTCCTGCCCACAGCTTTCCCAAAACCCCACCCAGCATCCAGCAGCCACCTGGGACAGCTTTCCTGGAGAAAGGGCAGGCAGCAGGGCTGGTCATGGAGCTGCACAGCCATGGGGACCAGGGAGTTCACTCCTCCCATGTCCCCAGGAGCTCTGCCCGGCTCCCACTCATCCCAATCCACACCCCGAGCCCAAAGCTGGCTCCATCCTGATGCTCTCGGGACAGGGGTGGTCCCAGCCGATTTTCACCCGATGGGCCTTTCTCAGCCACCCCTGGGGTCACCTCCTGGGTCCCTGCAGGGAGGAAAGGAGCCCGTGGTGGTCAGAAAGGACGGGAGCAAGTCCTGATGAACTCTGGCTTTTCCTGTGTGGAAAGCACAGTCACTCCTGGGGATGGATGGATGGCCCAGGTCTGGCACCAGCCCTCGGAGAACAACCTCTGGCCTCAGCTTGGCCACTGCTTGGAGGATTTCAGAGGGCAAACAGCCCTTGGGGCTGGGGACACAACCCACCCCTTGGGTACCTGCCAACAGCCACCCCTGGGTTAGGGCTGCTTTTGTTTCCTGCATTAGGGAGTGGAAAATCCCCCATTTCCTTCCCCTGGGCTGCACTGAAGAACCCACAGCATGCCCAAGCTCCCTGTTTTTATGCAAATAACCATTAGCATGGTTTGAAGGAGGCAAGGTCACCTGTTTGCTGCAAAACTGGATGGAAATCTCATGGAAATCTCATTCCTTTGGGCTCTGGCTGTGATGCAAAACCCACCCAGGAGAAAACTTCAGTTTGTGCCAGTGCCCAGAGCCATGGGCTGTTCAGACAGGCTGGACTGGAAGTGTCCACTCCATGGCTCGTGTGAGGGGACACTCAGCCAGCTCAGTGGAGATTTTAGAGAGAAGAGACAGAGGTCTGAGAGGGAGCTTGTGGTCTGAAGGGCTGGGAGCTGTGAAAAATGTATCTACATCCAAATTGATTCACTTCAAAAACGCCATCATTACCTTCAGCCTTTTTTGCTGAGAGCAGTTGGATCTGTAAGGAAATAGACTGGGCACCAAAAATCAATGTTTTTGTAATTTTTGGCAATTTTTCCTCCCTCTGCAGAATATTATTATGGAATGCATTTAGAAACAGAGCAGAAAAGAGCAAAGCAAGCACAGAGATTCCCCAAGAGCTGTTTCCCTTGAGCTGACCATGCCTGGCAGGGGCCAGCTCTGGGCCTTTCCTTCCCACAACACCAGCATCAGGCCATCAGGTGCCACTCAGATCTGATAACAAGGAAAAGATGCTCCGAGTTGGAATGCCGAGTGTTGCTGTGATGAATGACACCCCGGTGGGTGACTTGTGCTGATGATGTTCCTGTGATGCTTCGTGTTTAATGAGTGCAAAATAGAGTAAAACTTCACAGAATTGGCTTGAAATGGAGCTTGAAATTAGGCTTAGGCTAAGCTCAGCAAATATTTTAAGGCTGCTTAGAATTAAACATCTGCTTAAATGCTCTTAATGAGCTAAGGACTCTTTTTATTATTATTTCACTTGCCTTCTTTTCCTGGGAATTCGTGGCCTTGGGCTGCTGCCCCTGATGGGAGCTGAGGGCATCCATTTCCCAATAACTGCCTGATGGTGCTGGGATGGGGTGGCACAGAATGTCTTGTTCTCTTTCTTCACCTGAAGGAGGCAAAAAGGGAAGGAGAAGATGGGAACGCTGTAAAAATGTGTTCGGAGCCACCTCTTCCCTTCACCAGCAAGGGAAGCTCCCTGGATTTTTGTTCATCATTGGGATGTGCTCCAGAGGGCAGAAGGTGCAAGGGCTGCTGGTGACCATCTTGTGTCTTCTCACTGGCTATGAGAGGACACACCTGTGGTCATTTCTCCTGTTATTTCCCCTCAATAATGGAATAATAGAATCCCAGACTGATTTGGGTTGGAAGGGAGCAAGTTCCACCCCTGCCATGGGCAGGGACACTTTCCACTATCCCAGGTGTCTCCAAGTCCCATCCAGCCTGGCCTTGGACACTGCCAGGGATGAATTTGAATCGTAAAGGAAACAAGGCCTTTTCTGAGCGAGGTGCCAGGGACATCTGGCATCTGCCTGGGCCTGCTGTGCCCCTTTCTCCCTCTTCACGTTCTTCAGCCTCTGCTTTGCCCTCTGCCAAATTAAACACTGGCATTTCCCTCCTTGGGTTGTGTGTTAGGGGCTTCTTGTGGCTGTGGGCACCATCACATCCATGCCCAGAGAGTACTTTTAGATGGGATATTGGGAAGGAATTGTTCCCTGTGAGGGTGGGGAGGCCCTGGCACAGGGTGCCCAGAGAAGCTGTGGCTGCCCCTGGATCCCTGGGAGTGTCCAGCACCAGGTTGGATGGGGCTTGGAGCAGCCTGGGAGAGTGGAAGATGTCCTGAGCTGAGAGCAGACATCCACGGAGCGCCTGGAGGTGCCTGGATGTGGGTCCATCTCCATCCAAAGGCCTGTCCTGGAGGCACAGGAGGGGTGGGGACACGGGCACTGCCCTGATCACCTGTGCCACCCTCCACTCCTGCTGGCCCCAGCTCGGTGCCTGCCCCCCTGGATCCTCATTGTCATTGTCCCCCAGCATCCCCAGGCTGGACCCCACCCCTCCCTGCCTGCAGCTCCTGCACTTTCTGGAGCAGGGAAATGAAGGAGCCATGTGTCCCACAGGAGGCTGTGGTGCCCTGCTGGGGAGCCCAGCCTCGGACAGCCACTGCTTCCCACCCCAAAACCCCTGTGTGCCCCCAGAGCACAGGAAGGAGGCTCCCTGAGGCTGTCAACCTGTGATGGCACCTGGACAGGTGGAGCAGCCGGCTGGGACATCCCCTCTCCTGCTTTGGGGAGCATGTGGGGTGCTGCTCCTCCTCCATGGCACTGCTCCTGCTGGCCACGGCCCTGAACGCTCTGAGGAAGAGCTGCCTCAGGCCTCTCTATCAGCTTTATCTTCTGCTCCACCTTCCCAAATCCCTCTTCTCACTGGTGAGCCATCTCCATGTCCTGAAGGGAGTGGAAAATCGGGGCAGGAGAGGTCTTGGCTGCAAAGCAAAAGCACCAAGGGCTGGGGTTTCTGCCCTGGCGCCACTGGGATGAGCACCAAGGGCTCTCCTTACACCCATCCTGAGTTCCACTGCTCTCCTCCCCCAGTCTTTCCCAAGCAGGCAGCAGTGCCCTCACCCTGGACCTGTTCCCTCTTCTCCACTTCCAGCTGTCTCCTGCAGCTTCTCCTTCACCTCCTCCACCTCCTCCTCCTTTTGCTCCACCTGCTTCTTCTGACTCTCTGAAAGCTCAGGGAAACAGAGGGGCTGAGTGGTGGTGCCATCTGCCAGCTCCTGCTGGGATGTGGGGATTACTGGGATTTTGCTTTGGGTGGGGTGGGAAATCCCTAGTAAAGCATCAAGCAAAACCACTGTAGGGTTTCAGGGTGCAGAAGAAGGTAGCTGAGCTGCAGGGAAAGCCAGGACAAACATGGGCTTGTGGTCTCTGACTACTTTAATGATTTATTTATTGCAAACTTGGAGAGATTGGTGGAGCAGCCTGGCTTTGCCCTCTCCAGCATCCAAAGTGCCCTGGTTGGATCCAAGTGCACCAGGGAAAATGCCTCTGGAGCAAAGCTCAGCCTGTTGCATTTCTGGGGTTGAAACCTGCCAGGAAAGAGCAAAAGCAGCTTTTTTATCTGCTGAGTTCAAGTGCTGGGTGCAGGGGAAGCTGAGATGAGGCTTTGGGGCTCCCACACCTGCAGCTTTCAGAATATCCATTCCTTGCCAAGAAAAGGGGCATGGGGAAGGTGAACCCCTCTCCCACTCTAGCAAAACCTCCTCCCAGACTCCCCACCCTATCCATCCCCACAGCCCTGTGGAATCTGTGTGTGGAGAAGATCCTCAGGGAAACCGAGGAGCACCTGAGTTCTCATATTCCAATGTACTTAGATTTTCTTGCCTGAATTAACCACTCCTAAAGAGGAAGGGACAGCTAATTAAAAAGCCCCTAATGTACTGCATGCCCTGGGGAAGGCTGTGTTGCACAACCTCGTTAATATTAATGAGGTCACCAAAATCAGCAGTGGCTGTGACCACCCCATCACCTGCTCCAGGTGAGCCTGTGGGTGCTGGAACCTGCTGGGTTTTCCCTTCCATTCCCAGCAAAGTGCTGTCTAGAATGATCTGTGGGGTCCCTTCCAACCCAAGCCATTCTGTGGTTCTATGGAAAAAGGCCCAGGGCAGAGGGAGCACCTGGTACCACCCAGCAGCTCTTACAGCTGCACCATTCCCACTCCTCTGTGTGAATCCCAGCTCCACCAAAGTGCTGGTATTCCTGGGATGCATGGGGGGTTTTCATTTTCCAGGCTGGAAGTTGGTGTTTGCTGTCCCAGCTCACCATTTCTGGGTTGCTGCACAGTCCTCTGCAACCCTCAGCCTTTGCCAGGGAAATTTCTCCTTCTTCCCTTCTCTTCCCAACTTCCCCACCATCTGGACCCTTCTCAACTTCCTGAGCTCTTCATGGGCTTCTTCACTCCCTGGAAAGCCAAAGGGTGCCCCAGGTGCCAGCATCCCTCTGCTTACCTGCCCATCTGGGAGCCAGCAGACTTTGGGAAACTCCTTACCACGAAACAGAGGTGTCAGGAGACCCGGGCTCTGCTCAGGACCTGCTCAAGCACCTTCTCCACCTCCCCCAGACCCTTCCCAAATGCAGCCAGCACCTCCCTGTTCTTCCCCAGCCTCTCCTCCTGGGACTCACATGGGGTGTCAAGAGACACGTCCAGTGAGAGACCTTTGGTGAGGTTGGCTGTGTTTGGTGCCAAAGCCCTGCTGTGCTCCAAGTCCTGGCAGGATTCCTCCTCTCCTGGCAGGCAGGAGAGAGAAGTGGGATGGGGTTGGACTCATCTACAGAGGAGCCACCACCTAACACAGCAGAGCCTTGGAAATGCTGAGTTCACCTGTGAAGGAAGCTTGAGTGGTGAATTCTCTGCCTGTTCCCCAGCCTTGTCCCTCCCCTCATGGGCACTCCCAGAGCCGAGTCATGGGACAGAAAAAGGCAAATCCTCACTTGATGCCAGAGACAGGGAGATAAACTGGAGAGGGGGGATGAGGACGGCAGGGGAGCGAGGAGTGTGGGTTGTGAGAGGGAGCGGGGAGCAATCAGGGCTGTCCAGAGCCATGTGGGAAACAGAGAGGAGTTTCTGGGCTGTAGCGCTCCTGCCCTGCATCCCCTCAGCGCTGGGAAGGCAAAGTCATGGAGGAAAAGCAGCTCCTGATGCCACAGGCAGGAAAACCCTGCTGTAAGAGAGTGTGGAGCAAAGCTAAACCAGAGTGGGCGGCACCAGAGCATGAAACTCATGGCCAGAGCTGAGCCATGAGAGCTTCACCTTAAGGAAGGGAGTGGAAAAATATTGCCCCATGTCACATTCCTGGTCAGACAATCCCCAGCGCTCAGCTGGGCACCCCCTGCCCTTACACAGGAGTGACTGTGGGAGAACACAGGGCAGGAAGGGGACTGGGGCCCTTTGAACACAGCCTGAGGAGCACATAAACCCTGTGTGCAGAGGGCTCTCTTCTGCTAAATCCCAAATTCCGAGCTGCAGCTGGCTCATTACTGCTGTGTTTGCAGGAGATAGCATTGTGCACATGGCAAACATTGGATGACGGAGAGGAATCCACGCCTGCCTTGCTGCTCCCAGGGTAAAACCAGCTTTTCAGAGAGACTCGGGAGAGATCTGTGAGCTGGGCTTCTCTTTAGGGAAAAAGGGTGGATTGGCATTGCCCTGGGAAAGGGAGCAACTGCAAGGGTGTTCCTCACCAGCAGAAAAAGTCACTGGGTGCCCTGTTGGGATTCAATGGGATTTTTGCACAGCTGGACATGGGTGGCCACCTCCTGTCAGTTGAACTCCATTATTTAAAAGGGATTTGGGAGCCCTAGAGGGCAATCCTACCCTTCCTTGGTGGCTCAGCATCTTTCCAGGCACACTTTGTACAGCCAGACCTGGCCTGGGAGGATGGGACAGCACAGCCCCTTCCTGGCAAAAGCCAAAGTGAAAGTGCAGGAGCACAAAACTTTAGAAAATGTGACTCATTTTTAGGGAGAAGCGAACAGAGGAGTGGTGGTTTATTAACTTTTTTATTTTTGCTTGCACTAAAGTCCCTCTCAAAAACGTAGGGTGCAAAGTCCACGTGAGAAAAACACAAGGAAAAGATGCTGGTTTGGGCTTCTCTTTGTTTGCCTTGGAGGCTTCAGCCCAGTCCAAAGCCTGTGGTGTTTCCAGCTTTTCTGACGTGGGTAGCTGCCGGTTGTGCCAAGAGGTGCAGAGGTAACATTCCTCCCAGGAAGCCATGCCTCTCTTTAGGAACTTTTCCCTTGAGGAAGCTCAAAGTCTGAGCCTAGAAGACTCAAAGTCTGTCGGATTCAGGAAGGTTTGGTCCATGAGCATCTATAAGGAAACAGAACTGAGGCAAAGGTGTCCTGGAAACTACATCTGTTGGATACCCACCACCATTCTTGGCATCCCTAGGGAATAGGGATGGTGGCTATGGAAAGTTCTTTCTTTCTCCTACAAAAATACAGTGGGGAATGTGTTTTGGCCCCAGGATGGGGAGGGCTGGAAGGATCATCCCTCTCCTCCTTCCTCCATGTCACGCAGCATCCTCATATTCTGGGAAATCCCTGTGCCTGGCATTCTGGATCAGGTCCTCGTAGGTGGTGGGGCAGTAGGTTTTGTAGAGTTTCTCAGCCAGGGTGTTGCTGCCAGCCACCACGACCTTCCTGTTGTGGTTCATGAAGTTCCACAGGTGCAGCGCGTAGGAGTGGTTGAAACTGGGGCTCTTATCCCACACCTGGTAGTACCGGCTCCAGGCCGGGTACGGGATGGGGTAGAAACGCTGGGGGTTGAGGAAGGAGATGTTCTGGCACCTGTGGTCCTCGGTGCCTTGGAAATCTGTGAGGTTGCAGAGGGTTTTGAGCATCCTGGTCATTAGAAAGGGGCCCTGGTTGCCCCAGATGTTCCCGTTGTACTTGAGAACGAAGTTCTCCATGCAGTCCCAGATGAACTTGTGGTGGGCAGGGAAGCCGAAGATCCCGTTGCTGGAGAAGCGCGACTTCTGTGCCGCCAGGAAGCTTTCCTGGGGGATGGGCCGGATGGAGATGACATCCGTGTCCATGTAGATGCCCCCGTACTTCCAGATGAGCGCCAGTCTGCTGGCGTCGGAGCTGACGTGCACCCAGTTCTTCTCCTGCTCCGGGACCACCTGCGGGGGGGGAAAGGTGAGACAGCGATGCCACGGGCAGGGAACGGATCCAGTCCATCCAAGGGACTGCAAATGGCACCATAAAACTGTGCCTGCACGGCTGCAAATGTCACTGAGAGCCTTTGCTTCCGGCAGCCATCGGATTTTATTGGGATAAGATAAGGAGCTGGGGCAGAGCAAGGCTTTGTTAGCGCAAAGGAATGCAGGAACATTTCCCAGGCGGTTTGATGGCACCTACGGCGTTAAACCAATGCCACCATGAATCATTCCCTGCTATTTCAGTGCGACACAACCCACTTAACACACTCCCTGATCCCTCCCAGCTCTTTGAACCAGGCTGGAGGCTTTTCATCAGCATTTGTTGGCATTTGGAGCCATTTTTTCTTGGGAGAAGAAAGAGTTTGGAGGAAATCTGCCTGCCCTGCCCAACCAATTTGACAAAAGCTACTTGGTGAGCAGTTTGCCAGGAACTTTTTCCAGGGTGGAGCTCTCAAGATCCCACCTTGGCTTTGCACATTGCTATTATAGAACCTGTAATCTCTCCCCTATCTCTTATCTCCTGTGGGCTCCGTCAGTGTGGCAGTTCTAACAAGTGCTCAGGCAGCACATTTTGTTCAACCAGCTTCTGTTGGGGAAGATTATTAAGGCTGTTTTCTCAAAACACATCTGCAATCTATTTTTACCAATGTTTCCTTCACCAAAAAATCGTATTCTCCAGATAAGGGGGAAAACGCCGATCACGTATTCCATAAACAGAGAGATGAATACACAGCAAAACAGGGCCAAAACGAATCGATTCCCAACCAAAACAATAAAAGTCACTAATTTCATACAGCCAGTGTTCCTCATTCCTTTTAAGGCCTTTCCCCACCCCTATTCATAACTATTTCCCTTTATTTCTGTTTTTATAACACTCACCTGGTTGTACCACTGGAGCAGAGGGGTCTCCTGGAAGACAGTTTCCATCTGGAGAGGGAAAATGAAGACATTCTTCATAGAAGACAAGAGGGAGAAGGCTGCGTAGCTGGTGTTCAGGTCGAAGGCCGTCTCGTTTGTGAGTCCCCTCATGAAGAGGATGATGGGCCTGTCCTGGTAGATCCTGGCAGCAGATTCCACGGAGCAGGACACCAGCGGGGGCGGCTCCAGGCGCTCCGTCGTCTCCAGGAAAATGATGCTTTTGCCAAGGGTCAGGACCTGCTCCGGTGTCAGGTAGTGCTGGGCCATGGGCAGGTAGGAGAAGACGCCGCCGGACAAGAGGGAGATCTCATACAAAATGCCCGAGACAAAGCAGAAACAGAGGCATATCTGGATTTTCCTCAACATTCTTGCTTTCCTGGAGCGTTTGGGGGCGTGCCTCCGACATGGGTGCTGAGGAGAGACAAGGAACAGCAAAAGGAGATGCCAGTTATTACTTAGCAGGACCGGGAAATGGTGGGACGTGGCTTTGGACTGCTTAGCATGAGGACAGCTTGGTGACAAGCCTGGTGACAAGTCCTCTAAGGGCACAAAGGGTTCTTCCCTGTGGGATGAAGATCTGGGGTCCCACATCCTCACCCCCAGCCAGGCAGGGGAACCAGGAGAGGTCTTGGAGAAGGATGGGCAGCCATGTCCCATGGTACAGCTGTGCAGGCACTGGCTTGGCAGAGAGGGAAGGACCCAGGTAGAGGGCAGGGAGAGCAAGGTCACCTCGCCCCATGCCAAGGCAAGGACCCCCAAGCCCATCCCTGGGGCAGGAAACTATTCCTAAGCACTGCAGTTTCATTCCAACAAGTGCTTGTCCAGAAGCAGGAGATACCCAGGGGATCAGTGCAGCCCATGGAATTAGGGGCCTAAGGGGGCTGTGACTGTCACAGAAGGACAGTTGTGGTTACATCTTGTGATGTGTCACCCAGAGCTAAAACATCAGTATGCCAAAGTCTTTTTCCCAATCCATCCCTTCTGCTCACGCTTCAACCCTGAAGGATGTGAGGGACTTCGTCCTGCAGGGAGGGAGCTTTGTGATGGACCAGAGGGAAGCAGATGAGGATAGAAAGTGGATGGTTTCATACAAGCCGGGAATTAGGACCCACCTGGATTATAGTCCTGACAAATCTACATTTCCAGCTCCTTTTCTTGCCCTGGCGGGGACGGTCGGACTCCTGCAAAGCCCAGCTCCCTGGTGAGGACACCCAAACCGTCTGGAGCATGCAAAGGGATTTCTGGAGGCAGGAGACTGGTGCACGGGGGAAACCAGCTCTGCTGCCGGCTCAGTCTCACTCCCAGGAAAGGTTTGGGAGCCACCTGAAAGGACAAAGAAGGGACAGGTTTTTAGGTGAGGCACATCTTGTGTCTGGCCCGGTTCCTGACTCCTGGAGCCACCAGGACACGAGGCTGTACAGCCCCGGGGAGCTCCTGCTGGTGAGAGGCAGGATGGAATCTGATCTGCACTGCACTGGCTGGTGACACAAGGACATTCCCTCCTGAAGTGCCACCTGAGCAGCCCAGGTTTGCTCTGCAGGGAGCCAGAGTCCTGCAGAGGGGAGACCTTTGGAATGACAACACAATGTCCAAGTGGCCCTGTAAGTGTCCAAAGCTTGATTGATTAAAGGGAATGGGAGGAAACACAGCTCTGTGTGCTCGGATAATTAATGAGCCGCAGTCCATGTCACCCTTCCAGCATACAGATAAGTCTGGAGCAGAGCAAACCCCATGGAAATTCCCTCTGAGTGCTGAGCCTGTGCTTGGAGCTGTGGCAGTTCCTGATCCATTTCTCAGAGCTGGATCTCATCAAATGAAATATTAAAGCAGTGACTGTTCCCATCAGTGCTGCATAACAGATTTTGTTGTTTTCCATTCCAACTGCAGAGTTTCTCATATCCTGCATTCCCAGGACAGCGAAGAAATTGTTCCCTGTGAGGGTGGGGAGGCCCTGGCACAGGTTGCCCAGAGAAGCTGTGGCTGCCCCATCCCTGGAAGTGTCCAAGGCCAGGTTGGATGGGGCTTGGAGTGCCCTGGGATAGTGGAAGGTGTCCTTGCCCACGGCAGAGGTGGGACTGGATGGGCTTTAAGTTGCCCTCCAACCCAAACCTTCCTGGGATTCTATATAATTCTGTGATAATTTTTCCCATTGCATTCCCACTTTCTCTGGTTGTCCCAGCACTCTGCGCTCTGCTGTGAGTGGCAGCAGCCGGGGCCTCCCTGCAGATACGGAATTTGAGCGGAAGAAGGGGAATGGAGAGCAAACAGCCGCGGTTTGGAACGGCCGTGTTCCCGAGCCTGCAGATAAGGCAGCCTGTGCTGAGGAGCCCCGCGATGCTCAGGTGTAACACACCTGCCCACCGCCCAGCCCAGCCCCACAGGGCTCGGGAGACACCAGCACTGGCAATAAAACAAACTGCAGTGCTTAAATGCCAAAATTTCCTCCCACCTTCCCCACCTGCCTCGTTCTCAGACAGGTGCAGTTGACTTACTCTAGTCCTTTGAAAAGAAAACAAAAAGAAAACGTTGTTCCATGGCAGCTCTGCCATGAGTCTCAGCTTGGCCAGATTTTCAGGTTCTGGTTGTTTTGTTTTCCCCAGCCTCAGTTCTCACAGGATGGTTTGGGCTGAGCTCATCTGATTCCAACCCCTTCCATTGGAGTTCACACCCCTTAGACTCCAGGGCAGGAAAGCTCAGCGGGTTCCGTCTGTGCTGAGGTGGGTCATCCCAGTCCTGGGGGCACCCAATGGTGCTCCTGTACCCTAAAGGCAGGGACACCTTCCACTATCCCAGGGCGCTCCAAACCCCACCCTACCTGTCCTTGGACACTTCCAGGGATCCAGGGGTAGCCTCAGCTTCTCTGGGCACCCTGTGCCAGGGCCTCAGCACCCTATTTCTTCCCAAAATCCCATCTAACCCTGCCCTCTGGCAGGTAAAGCCATTCCCCCTTGTCCTGTCATTCCAGGCCGTTGTAAACCATTCCTGCTGCTGCTCCAGTGTCAACCAGGGACCGGAGGCCCTCTGTTCCTTTTTAAATCTTGATGCCACTCTCCTGGAGCAGAATGCCCTGGCTTTGCTTTGATTAGAATTGGGACCATCAGGCCATTCCCATTACTGGGTTAATATTTCTCCTTTGATGGCCGACAGATCTGATGTCTCAGGTCTTTATGAGCAGCACAGCAAAGTCCTTCAAATTTAAAACAGTCCAGGAGGCATTTTATTTGCAAATGGTGGGGAGAGAATGAGGAGCCACTCCAACACCTCCCTGCTCTGTGCACGACATTGTGAAGAGAAACACGAATCTTCATCGGCTCATTCCGGGAAATTGTTTTGCTTGGCTGGTTTTCCAAAACCCCTGTGTGGCGAGTTATGAATTCTCATCACATTTGACCTGGAGGCTGCTGTTATCAAAATGTTCCTTTCCCTGCTCGAGTTAAAAGGACTGCGGAGCCGAATGTTAAAAATAAATCCCGGCCATTGAATAGATTACCCTGCTGAGTGGGATGATTCCGGGATGCGGCTGCTGCCTTGATGGCCCATCTTGTAAAGAGATTTCTTTTCTTGGGGCAATTTCCGTGTTTCAAGTGCAGGATGAGAACGGCTGGGAGACTACAAGGGAGATTACTATGAACGCCTGTGATAACTCCTCGAGGTGGCCGTGAGACACAGGCGCTGGGAATGCAGTGGGATTTTTCAGTAAATGTCACCAAAGAGGGGAAATGATCCTGCTGGGGTGCTGGCCCTACACCCCCTGGACATCACAGCCCCTGTGTCCAAAGGGACCCCCCAGGACAGCCCACGGGGCACCACCAGCCCTGCAGAGACTCGGGCTCAGTCCTTGAACAAGGACTAAAACTTCTCCTCATCTGCCAAAAGGATTTTTTAAATAAATAATAGTAGTGAAAAAAACCCAGCACCTGCAGCTCACAGTTTGCCCAGCCCTTGAGTCCAGACCTGATTTCAGTTTCAGACTCTCCCAGGAGTCACCTGCATCACAAACTGCAGTTTGTGCACCACAGGCAATTATTTCACACATCACAGTCCTCTGGCAAACCCCACTGCCACGGAACCCTCATCCCACAGCTCCTGGCCATCCCTTGGGATTCAAAACAGAGACCTCCGTCCTCTTGCCTATTCCCAGCGCTGCGGCTGTCATTTGAGAGCCGGCAGGGTTGGCCTTTGGGATGCACCCACCTCATTTCTGGGAATAACCCCTCGGCAACCCCTGTTTTCCACACAAACAGCCTCGCTTGGACCTGCACCTGTTTATTTTTGTGTCTTTATGGGACCTGCTTGAGGAAATCACAGCTGCAATCCAGTTGGTACACGTGCACACACTTCAAACCCGACTTCCTGGCAGATTTAGCACCAGGCACATTTGGAAAGAGCTTTCAAATGGAAAACCAGTGCGAGAATATATCGGATTTGTGGCAGATTAATTAATTACTGCAGGCTATCTGATGCAAACAAAGGGGCTTCTTACCATGCCACACCTGCCTTCCCATTCTCCAACCCGACAGGTTTAGGAATAAAGCAAAGCTCACCTGTGGGCAGTGAAAAGCGGGCGAAGCGTGCCGGCCGTCGGGAAGCAGCGCCGGGCTGAGCCCCACTGGAAGGTGCCCAGGGGCAGCGCAGAGCCCGAGGAGCTGCCCCGCTGTGTCCTGCCCTGGCCCGGCTCGGAGCAGCCTCATGGCTCGCTCTGCTCCAGCTCTGGTGTTTGCATTCCCGGTGTGCTGAGATAAGGCCGGGCAGCTGGGGCTGTGCTCTCCCAGCAGTGGGCAGTGCAGGTCCTGGGGGTGGCCAGAGGCGCGTCCCAGTGCTCTGCCAGCGTCACAAACGATGGGTGGGACTGGGAAGAGGCACCTTTTGGGGCTGGTTTGCAGCACATTCAGCCTTTTCTCTTTGTATCCAGACACGCACTTATGGAGGCTACTTTGGGGCAAAGAGCAACTTTGCTCTGGCTTCTTCCAAGGGAGGCAACAGCAGGGCTTCCTACAAAGCACATCCCAAAGAACACCAGGCATCCCAAAGAACACCGCACATCCCAAAGAACACTGCACATCCCAAAGAGCACTGCACATCCCAAAGAACACCGCACATCCCAAAGAACACCGCACATCCCAAAGAACACTGCACATCCCAAAGAGCACTGCACATCCCAAAGAACACCACGCATCCCAAAGAACACTGCACATCCCAAAGAACACCAGGCATCCCAAAGAACACCACACATCCCAAAGAACACCGCACACCCCAAAGAACACCACACATCCCAAAGAGCACTGCACATCCCAAAGAACACTGCACATCCCAAAGAGCTCTGCACATCCCAAAGAACACTGCACA
>VZRZ01008565.1:296185-444257 GCA_013398175.1 Climacteris rufus
CTGCACATCCCAAAGAACACCAGGCATCCCAAAGAACACCACACAGCCCAAAGAACACCAGACATCCCAAAGAGCACCGCACATCCCAAAGAACACCAGACATCCCGAAGAGCACTGTACATCCCAAAGAACACCACACATCCTGAACTGGCTGCCTGACAAGCTGATGTGCCTGAGATGTCCTGACCCCCCCCAGAGTCTTGGCTTGTCCCCACAGCCTGTCCCCAGTGGGATCTGTGAGGGGTACAGGAGCACCATGGGGGACCTCAGGATTAGGATAATTCACCTCAGATTGGAAAAATCCCCCCAGAGGTTTCCTGGTCCCAGAGTCTAAGGGATGTGAACTCCAGTGGCCATCCCATGCTGGGACAGCAGAATTTGTAAGGGAAAGGTTGAGCTGTAGCATCCAGGAGAATTCCCCAGTGCATCCCCCCTGTAGCTCTGATCCCTGCTGGACCAGTGCTGCTCAGCCCATGTGAGGACACCACAGCATCCAGCTGGGATGTGACCCCTGGCTCAAGTCACCTGCAGAATCGGGTTCTTTACATCTCTCCTCTTTTTCCCTTTTCCTGCTTTTGGCATCCAGAAATGCCAGCAGAGCTGGAAGTTTTGTCCAACCGATGAGTGCTGGCAGCCTGGTTTTACACACATGCAAACATGGCAAAAAATTTTCCACTCAAACCCCACCTCTCTCCAGCACCAGTGCTTCGAAGTCACCCAAAACCACTCAGCTCATCCCTTCCTCAGCCTGTGACGGCACCAAAACCCCAGCCAGCTCTTCAAAACCAGGCATGAACATTCCAGGGTGTTCCCACTCACCCCGGGCCAGCTCGGGGGCACCCCTCACCCCACGGCAGGGTGTGAAGATCCTGCCCTGGCTTTGTTTGCTCCCGAGTACGTGATTGCTGCTGGGAGGGCTGGGGGGATGCGAGAGCAGCAAATGCTGCTGCACGCAGAGCAAACAGCGCCCACGGAAAGCTCCCGAGATACCCAGGGCTTTATCAGCAGATAAGAGCCTGGGCAGAAATGCCAGGAGAGCTGCAGTTCTGAACAGAATCCCTGGGGCAATGACGCAGGCGAGGAGACACACCCCTCGGTGAGGAACCCTCTCCCTCAGCAAACACGCGCTCGGGTCCATCGTTGGCAGCCTGGCCTGCAGGGAATTGGGTGGACAGCACGGAGCTCCAGAGCTGGGAGCTTTCCTGGGCACGGACACATCCATCCACCCAGCCCTCAGATCCAGCGGGTGGCAGCCCTGGCCGTGGTAGGGGTTGGAAATAGATGATCTTTAGGGTCCCTTCCATCTCAAACTGTTCTCTGATTCTGTGGTGATCATTCCCCCCTCCCTTCCAAGGGCGCTGGGAAGTGTCTGCTGAGCCTGGAGGGTGCACCAACACCAGGACAGAGGTGACAGTTGTCATGAAAAGTTCCAGTCCAGTTTTTATCTTATCCATAACAGGAAGACATCCCCTTCCTGTCCCAGTTCTTCCCATTGCCCTAATGGGCTACAGAGATCCTTGCCCCAGATTTAAGAGGCGAATTTTCCATGAAACTCATTCCAGCAGAAGTTATAGCCTGGAGCAGCCTCATCCAGCCCCTTAGTTCCAGATGAACTAAGGCCAACTCCTTCGTAGCCCCACCTGGGCGAGCTGAGTGTCTCACCAGGGCTCTGCCCCATTCCCTGCTCCAGATGCCACTGCCATGGCCTTGTGGGGCCCTGCCAGCCCAGCACAGGAGTTTGGGTCCCCCAAAATCTGCTGGGGGGACAACAAGCAGGCTCACACACAGCAGTGAGCCCGGTTTCTGTGGAGCTGGGGCTTGGACTGAGACGTCTTCAAATTAAAACTGAACACAGGGACCAGCCAAAGTGCTGCTCTGCATTGCCCTCCATGGGAGCCTGTTTCCCACAGAAAAATGGGAGTCTGGAGGCAGAGCCTGTCCTGGACCTCCTGCTTCTCCAAGGGCTGGGTGGCATGGCCAGGGGAGGCCAGAATCACCCCTCAGTGTCACCACAAGCAGAAGGAGGCTCCAGGTCCCAGGGATGTGCCTGGGGCAAAGTCAGGCTTTCCCTTCCCTGCTCTGCATCCAACACACTCAGAGCAGCCTTTGGGACTGGAACAGCAGAGGACAATCCCCACAGTCACGGGGAAAGTGTCACAGCAACTGTGGCCCATGGTCAGCCTGCTGAGGTTGGGTTCTCTGGGATGTAGATCACAGAATCAATGGAATGCTTTGGGCT
This sequence comes from Climacteris rufus, assembly GCA_013398175.1. Taxonomy (NCBI): domain Eukaryota; kingdom Metazoa; phylum Chordata; class Aves; order Passeriformes; family Climacteridae; genus Climacteris; species Climacteris rufus. Next base: position 298,425 of record VZRZ01008565.1, read on the forward strand.
GGAAGGGACCTTAAAGCTCACCCAGTCCCACCCCCTGCCAACCTTCCACAGTCCCAGGTTGCTCCAAGCCCTATCCAACCTGGCCTTGGACACTTCTCCTCCCAAAACAGGAGCATTGGTGTGGCTGCCCTAGGACTGCTCTCCATGAGCCCAGCCAGCCACTGGGCTGCATTTGGCCCCAGTAACATTCAAAAGGATGAGTCAGAAGAGAAGTCAGGACCTGAGGGAAAGAATCCCATGCAGACCAATAAATATATGAATATTAAAATATATATTATAATAGCGTTATATTTCTGTACACTGTGAACATCACCCAAATCAGATTATCAAATAATACTCAACAACACCTCCTGTTTCTGCTCAGGTCTGTGCCTTTGACCATGCCAAGCTCAGGAGTTGGATAAGTCCCTCAGGGCTCTTCACCCGCTCACACTTCCCATATCTCCCACAGGAAAAGTGGACACTTGTCCCAAATAATCCAGCTGATGCTTTTGTTTGCTGGAGTAGCTCCAAATGCGTCTTTCTGTGAAGTTCCAGCCCGTCTGACAACTGGTGTGGAAGTTACAGCACTGAGGTGTTCGGGGGCTGTGGTTGGTGCCCTGTGCACAGCCCAGGTTTTCACCAGCACCTTTCACTGCTTTCCTGTGCACTTCCAAGGAAAGCCTGGCGCAGCCTCCCCAATAAATCCTTAAACAGGGAGAGACAGTGACTAGACGCCCTTCACCTCCTCTGTTCTGAGCATCTCCCTTGATCTCTCCTTGCACATCCTCTCTAAGCATCCTGGTGGCCCTCCATGAGCACTGCTCCTACTGGGAAAGGCTGGGAAAATTGGGATTGTTCAGCCTGGAAAAGAGAAGACTCTCAAGTGACCTAATTGTGGCCCTCCAGTACCTGGAGGAGCCCACAACAGAGATGGAGAAGGACTATTTCCAAGGGCCTGGGTGCCAGGACAAGGGGAAATGGCTTCCCACTGCCAGAGGGCAGGGGCAGATGGGATATTGGGAAGGAATTGTGCCCTGGGAGGGTGGGCAGGCCCTGGCACAGGGTGCCCAGAGAAGCTGTGGCTGCCCCATCCCTGGAAGTGTCCAAGGCCAGGTTGGACGGGGCTTGGAGCAGCCTGGGATGGTGGAAGGTGTCCCTGCCCATGGCAGGGGGTGGGACTGGATGGGCTTTAAGGTCCTTCCAACCCAAAACATTCTGGAATTCTGTGACCATCCTGGTTGTGGAGGACGACCCTCCACAGGCCCTCTCTGGTTTTCCATCCTCCTCACTGTTCTTAACTGCTGGCATTTATAACTCTGGGTATTTATTGAAAGCCTGTGTCTTTTTTTAGAATTATGTTGATACGGTAGAAAAGTTATTTGCTCCTTTTGAGAAACAGAGAAGTTATAAATTAATGTTTTCTTCGTTATTTGCCCAAAAATCAATAGCTGTGCTTGGAAAACAACAAACCACTTAGAGCTTACATGCAGATGAACAGAAAAGGAGTGAAGCTCATCTAAACAGACCCAGAGTTACATCTCCCAAAGGAGAGCTCGGCAGTCGATTCACAGGGAGGCAGGGCCAGGAATGCACAGAGGGAAAAATATCAGGGGAAGGAAGGCAAGGAGCTGATCTGTGCCAAATTACAGCCATTTGTAAAGCAATGTTTCTGTGTTTTTTGTGCTGGTTTGGGCTGGGTGAGAGGTGATTTCCTTCAGAGTAGCTGGGGTGGGGCTGTGTTTGCCATACAGAGCTGGGGGAAAAAGGAGGAAGAGAGGGATGCTCGGAGTGATGGCATTTCCCTCCCCAATCCACTTGGTGTGATGGAGCCCCACTTTCCCGGGAATGGCTGAACACCTGCCGGCCCATGTGGAGTGGTGAATGAATTCCTTGGGTTTGTTTGCTTGTGCACACAGCTTTTACTTTCCTTATTGAACTGTCATTATTTCAGCCCATGAATTTTCTCGCTTTTACCCTTCCAGTTCTCTCCTCCACCTCCAGAGCAGAGGGAACTGGGCTAGTCAGGGGTGCTCCTGAATCTGCCTCTCCAGCAGCAAGACTTTTTGTGCTGCTAAATCAGAGTGCAAACACCATTAGGCCTTGGGAGCCTCATTGGGGAAAGCCACTTTCTTTTCTCCTCCCATCGGAAACAGATCTGTTTTCTCTGAGCAGGCCCAGGGTAAACTGCCAGTTTACCTGCCACAGATTGTATCTGAGCCACTGAGATTCAGCTTGTGCCAACCCTGCAGTCCCTGCAAGGCAAAACCCCCTCCAAGCTGAGCCCATCAGCAATTTGTAGGGTTTGTTCTTGTGGGCAGGGTGGGCCAGAGCAAAGTCTGGTTTTACTGGACCCCACAGAGCTCCCTAAAAAAGAGAAACACCGGAGAGTGGTAAAACTCCAGATTATTCATTGCTCTGCCTATAAGAAAAGGCTTTTTTATAACACAGCAAACATTTGTAAATATTAGATATTGGGAAGAAATTCTTCCCTGTGAGGGTGCTGAGGCCCTGGCACAGGGGGCCCAGAGAAGCTGTGGCTGCCCCATCCCTGGAAGTGTCCAAGGCCAGGCTGGACAGGGCTTGGAGCAACCTGGGATAGGGGAGGGTGTCCCTGCCCATGGCAGAGGTGGAACTGGGTGAGTTTTAATGTCCCTTCCAACCCAAACCACCCTGGGATTCTGTGGGACACTGTCAGCACAGTGCCCTGAGCAGGGTGAGGTGTCCCACATTGGTCTGTCCTCCCTGTGCTCCAAACACACAGCAGGACCAGCAATCAGGTGCCAAGAGGTGATGGATGCACATCTGGAGTAATGGCATTGGAAATCTCCAGAAAAAGTCAATGAGAAAATCCTGCTTGATTCTATCACTGGCCAGCACCCAGAGCTTTCTAGATTAATGATTTCATCAGAGTCATATTTCAAAAATAATAAATGTTGTTATTATTATTATTATTATTACTGGAATGAATTCCTCTATTATGTACTGAGTGATTGCAAGCACTCACTGCCTCCAGCACAGGAACCACCTCAGGAATAATCCAAGGAAATGATATTTCTGTAGTGGCTGCCACAGGGTTGTGTTAGGGGGTTTTAAAGTGAGAAAGGTATTAACCAGAACAACAGCAACAATCATAACAGAAAGAAAGTCATTATAAGGTGGTGTAAAACACTACCAGGGTTTGTTTTTTTTCCAGGCAAATTTAGTTTGGGGCACATGACTCGTGCATTTGTGAGGTTTGTCTCGATTTCTTGGCGCTCTGCCTGTAATCGGAGCCTCCCGCTCCCTGCTTGCTTTGCTTGTGTACAGAGGAAGGGAAGGAAAACAGAGCTCAGGGAATGACTTCCAAGGACTGGGATGGAGCAGGACTGTTTGCTCCAAGCCCCTTATCACACCTGTTGGTCCCCATGGCCACCGTGTGCCTCCTTGGCTCCCGAGCTTTGGAGGTGGGGCCTTCCCTGCTCCTGGGCCCCTTCCCTGCTGCTCCTCTGATTCTTGGCCATAAAATGCTGCAAGGAGCAGAGGAGATTAAACCACTGACCAGGAGGTCTGCACTTGGAAGTTAAATCTGGATAACAAGTGGATACAAGGATGGGCTGGGATTTATGGCTTTTCTCCAGCCTGGGAAGGGGGATAAAGGCAGAGGGGCTGCCTGGGAGCACAGCCCGGTGTCTCCTGCCATCACAGAAGGGTTTGTGGCAGGAATAGAGACCCTCTCCACCCTCCTTTCCCCCAAGTCCCCTCCCTGACTCCATCAGGCTCCATCTTGGCCTCCCTTTCCCCATGATCCAAGAGCTGCCGTGGCGTTGTGATAGAAAAAAGGGGAACAACCCAAGATTTTTCCAAGAGGCCCAGCCGAGCTGTCAGCACGTTTTGACACAAGGCCAATGAAATGGATTCCAAAAAGATGGGATCCCACCATGCCAAAAAGTAACATTTGGTTGAGCATCTGCCAAAACAAAACTAGCAGACTGCTGGGAAGGCTGCCTTTTCCAAGGGTTTTTTTTTAGGCAGGAGGAATGGCAAAGAGGATCTCTGTGAGCATCTTCATCTCCCCAGGCTATGAGGGCAAGGACACACTGATAGCTGGAGGGGATGCTTGCTACAAATGGTAGGCAAAATTTCAGCTTCTGGCCCTGGTGGGGTGGCAAGTTGCTCTGCTACCACACTGCAATAATCTCAGCACCTCCAGAATTCAGGATTTTCCTCTGGAATAACATGGAATCATTCTGCAAGTTGCAGACCCTTTGTCTGTCATGGCAAAATAGACAAACAACTTCCATACTGCCTTCGTTTCAGACAAGTCATGTCATTATCTGCTGAAAAAAAATTCTATTTTGGTGGCTAAAATTCCTGGGGAATTCATCCTCATTAACTCTGCTGATGACCTGTAGGTCCATGGCATCAGAGATGGGAAAAGACCCTTCCATGAGCAACAGTCTGGCTCCAGATACTAAATATGTAATGAAGAAATTATTTACAATGAGGGTGGGGGAGGCCCTGGCACAGGGTGCCCAGAGAAGCTGTGGCTGCCCCATCCCTGGCAGTGCCCAAGGCCAGGTTGGATGGGGCTTGGAGCAACCTGGGATAGTGGAAGGTGTCCCTGCCCATGGCAGGGGGTGGAACTGGATGGGCTTTAATGTCCCTTCCAACCCAAACCATCCTGGCATTCCATGATCTCCAGATCAGAGAGATGACAGAATGGACAAAAATGTCAGGACAGCAGAAAGGTGCATCTTCAATGTGAGGGAAAGTCTGGAGCCTCCTGGAAAACTTCCTTAGAGAAATACGTAAATGTGGGCAGAAAGGGGGACTGCCAGGACCCAGACAGGACCAGGCTATTCCCTGGTTTTCCAGGAATTCAGGGAGAAGGGACACGTGGTGTGCAGAGGGGACAGCAGACATTTCTAATGAGCTTTGTGGGTCAAACAGCACTGATTGAGCCCTGCCAAGCAGCTGGATTAGAGGGAAAGTAAGGAAGATAAGGAAAATGAAAGGCATGAGCCAGCCAGCCATGGATGTGTTAACCCATTTGTAGTTAGACCCGAGACTGCAGGACAAATTCTGAAGGAAACATTAATTAAAGGCACTGAGAAAAACTAGATAAAGTGCAACACAGGTTTACCAAAGGCAGTTTGTGCCAGACTGTGCTGACATCTTCCTTTGATAAGATAATTGGTTTTCCAGACAAGGGAAATTTGGTAGATCTAATCTATCTAGAGTTCAATAAAGCATTTGATACGGTGCCGCATGGGAAATTATTAGTGAAGCTGGAGAAAATGAGAATTAACAGAACTCGGGAGTGGGGAGAGCCGGGGCTGGCACAGAGACCGCGGCGGGATTGTCACGGAGAACAGGATGGGCGGCAGGACGCTGACGGGTGTCTGGAAAACCTGTCCTGAGGCCGATCCTGGAAAAATCCCTCCATCTCCGAGGCTGGGAGCGAAGTTTCCTGGCTTTTCTGGCCTTCCTGCAGCGTCTCCCGTGCGCCGGGGCCCGGCGACCTTGAGCGCTGGGAGCGGGAGCATCGCTGCGGCCTCTGCAGGGGAGCGGCTGCTCCATGAGATGGCAATGTTGGGCCGTGGAAGCATCCCTGCGATGGCAATGTTGGTCCGTGGAACAGCATCCCTGCGATGGCAATGTTGGGCCGTGGCACAGCATCCCTGCGATGGCAATGTGGGGCCGTGGAACAGCATCCCTGCGATGGCAATGTTGGGCCGTGGAACAGCATCCCTGCGATGGCAATGTTGGTCCGTGGAACAGCATCCCTGCGATGGCAATGTTGGTCCGTGGAACAGCATCCCTGCGATGGCAATGTTGGGCCGTGGAACAGCATCCCGCTCCTCTCCTCTCCCAGCTCCACTTCTCACTGCCTGGACACATTTCAGCACCGACTCCAAGAAATCTGTGACTGCAACTGCGAAGCGACGGTGGTGGAAGCTGAATCAGTCCAAGGAACGTGGCTCTGGACAGTTGGCTTCGGTGCCACGGGAAGGGAATGGGTTTAAATCCATCAGACTGGAACCAAGGCAGCGCTGCCCTCACTGCAGAGCCAGCCCAAAGAACCTTTCCCAGTGCACAAAAAAGCCCAAATCCACCCAAACCAGGCAGTGTTGCTGAGGGTAAGTGTGAACGCGTCCGCATGTGTGCATGGCACAGGGAGAGGGAGAGGAGGAGACAATTTTATATAGAAATAAAATCTGCTTATCCCTTCCCTGTATTTTTAACTGAAATTACACCTAAATGCCATCTGATCAATTCAGCTGAAATGAGCCCTTAATCCTAATAAGTCTTGATCACCTATTTAAACCTCATGAAGCAGCAGGGAAGGTGTTTGCATTAAGTATTAACACCTTGATTCGAATTTCTTTGACATGGAGCAAACTTACATAAGCATAAAGTGCTCCTGTTAATATTAAACAAGGAGGTGGAGAGAGCCAAAGGAATACCTTGGCCTGCTTCTTTCCCTTGTGCATCACACCTGGTCACTCCAGCTCCTTCCTCCAGTGGGAAGGTGTGGGAAGCACATGAAATCTTTAGGAATTCACCAGTCCAGGCAGCAGTGGGTCACTCACTCTGCCTGGGCTGAGCTAACACACCCCCTCTGGCCTGTTTCTGCTTCCCAGGGATGTTTTAATCCAGAATAGAGCAGAGAAAATCAAACAAACAAGGTTGGACTCGATGATCTCAGAGGTCATTTCCAACCTTCATGATCCTGTGATTCTGAGGACACCCCACAGGGAAACAGCTGATGCTGGATTTCATTCACCTGCTGCAGCAGATTTAGCCATGGATGGGACTCACGATTTTCTTCAATTTTTTGAAATGAATCTTGGAGGAGCTCATTATTCCTCAAACCCAGAACAACTTTGTCAGTTTTAATAAATCTTCAGGGGGACTTTTAAATACTGTATTTCCAAAGGATGCTGTTTCAGGGAAATGTGGGCGGTACCACCCACTGCACCCCTTCCTTGCATCATTAGCCATTATGATGCCTCCTGAATGCTGGAATTTATACATTATTATTGTGACTTCCCAGATTTCTTCCCTTTTTTAGCACCTGCGCAATCACCCCTTTGCGAGTGGTAGCCTACACAATAAAATGGTTTCTTTCTACCTCTCATTTTCCAGCTACCCAGGAATTTCTTTAGGTCATCTCTCACTTACTAAATTATGGGTTAGAGCTGTAAGAGAGCAGGAGCTGGTAGGCAGAGGCTCTTTTTATAGGAGCCTTGCAGAAGCCTGGCCCCAGCTGCTCCAAATTAACGTGGATCCAGTGGTGTGAATGGAGATGGGTTCATTGGAATGAAGCTGGGATTTTATTCCCCAGCTGAGTGTTTGATGGGGGGTGGCTTTTTCTGGTAACCTGCTCATCACCCATCACTAGACCTGGTGCTGGGTGTGTGGGAGCTTCCCTGGAGGGAGAGGGAAGGTGTGGGGGAATCCTGAAGGTGGTGGTATTTCCATTGCTAACCCAGAGCAAATTTGCTGTCAGCAGCAGTCCAGCAGCTGGGAAAACCAGGATGGGGCTGGAAGTGCCCATGGGGCAGGGGTCAGCTGGAGCAAGAGAGGGGATGAGATGCACCAAGTGTGTCCTTGCAGGTGGGATGGGGGGAGCAGTGCAAAGCTGCCTGTTCTGGGAGAGAAAGCAGAGGGAAGGGAAGGAAAGGAAAATGGGGATTGCAGCCTGTTCTGCAGCTTGGTGCTTGTAGGTGTGTGAGGTGGGTGGGGGCCCACGCTCAGGTGTGGGTTGGATGGATGGGAGCCCACACTCAAGTGGGTGGGAGATCCCACTCAGGTGTGGTTGGATGGGTGGGAGACCATACTCAGGTATGGTCTCAGCTTCCTTCTGGGAACACTGGGTATAATCCATAGGGAGTGGATCTTACCCTTCATGTTCACCTCCACATCAGGGTGGGGGTAAAACTTTCTCCGGGATCTCATTTCCTAAGGGATACGTGGAAATGGGGCTCCCTCCTGGAATCCACCCTAAGGACTACAGTGACCTTACAGCCCTGAGCAACGAGAGTCTGAGTGTTTGGTCTCCACCCTCCACAGGGACCAGAGGCTGGCTTTGTCAATCCTTTGGATCTCCATCTGGCAGTGCCTCCTGGTGCTGTGTAGATCAGGAATGTGGGTGTGCAGGTGTCCTTCCTCATGTCAGCATTTCCTGTCTGGAGCCCCGAGATGACTGCAGAGCTCCCCTGAATTCCAGCTCTAAATAAAAGGATCGAGGCCCTGACCTCTGGAAACTCCCGGTGACATTGTGCAGCCGTGGCCAAAGCTCTGCACTGAACTGGCAGGGAACAGAAATCTGGGAAGAACTAATGAAGACCCCCAGGGCCGCTGCTCTCCATGGCTGTCTTGTTAACATGATCTAGGAAAGACAGGGGGCCCTTCAAAAGATAAAAACTCAGAGATAATAAGTGACTCATCAGTGTCAGGCAGAGCCAGAGCATTGTCAGGGGGTGCTGGATGAAGGATTGCAGAGCATCACGCTCCCAGCCCAGCAGCACCACTGCCAAGGGCACTGGGAGGGGGCAAAATTATCCCCCCAAACCTCCTGGTTTTACAAAAATCAGCATCATCATTAACAGGCAGTGATAGGTCCCCCCCTTTGGCACATCCCTCTTCCCACTGTCAAAAGCCCTGTTGGATTTGTCTTGATGCCAGCAGGGACTGAAGCTCTTGTGGATTCGGGGATATTGGGGTCTCCCGTTCATCCGAAAGGCCTGAGATCAATATTTTAGGAGAGACAGAAGAACTTTCAGAGGTCCCAGGGTGGTAACCTCAGGGACATTGAGAAAGGGCTAGGTTGTTCTGTTGGTAAAATGATCCTCTGCCAATCCGAGATCCTGAGGTTGGAATGGGACTCAAGGTGTCCTGGCAGGGAAGAGGCACTGGCAGTGACTCTGGGGTCCCTGTCACCTGTGTGCTGGCTGAGCCTGGCAGGTGTCCAGGGGGGATGGCAGGGCGAGGAAGCCCTGGTGGCCACGGCCCTCTGCCTGTGGGTGAGAGCAAAGCAGAGAGGCAGCAGCGAGTCTCAGGCCCCCAAACTTGCATGTCCTTGATCTCGACCTTCCAAAATGACTGGCAGATGGATGGGAAAATTGCATGGGACAACAGAGAGTCAGGTAATGAGTTTAAAACTGTTTCCAAGCTGGCTGCTCCGTCCCAGTTCTCTGATGCTCCAGCACAGAATCGCACTGGCTTTCCAGGTACTGCGGGTGCTGATTTTCCCTAAAATGGTCTTTTGGCCACTGATGATGCCATGGCTGCCCCAGCTGCCAGTGGGGATCCCAGTGGCCCCAGGAATCAGGTGGGTTCCCGTTGTGTTCATCTGTCAGCGAGGCCGACGTGCCAAGAACAGATTAAAGCTCGGCACCAGAGACCTGGGGAGCCCTGGTAGCAGCCTGTGTCCCTCGCTAATCCCATTCCCTATTAATTTGTTATCCCATTAACACCTTGCACATTTCTCTCTCTCACTGCTGTGCAACCCCGAGAGACTCCTGTGGACCTTGTAATGTGGTATTTTGTTGTTTAGAGCACAAGGCAGCAAACTCCTCTCATCTGAGCCTAGAAATCCCTGGATAGAGAGAAAGAAAACTGCTGCTTTGTTTCTTCCAATCAATACCATCCATTAAGATCCGTGTCTAACAGAGTGAATAACTGAACGAGCACCTCCTGCTCCCTCAAACCCTTGGAAACAGTAAATGCTCCTTGAAAAAGAACAATTGGATAGCACAGCCCTGGCTGGAGCAGGCGGGGTGGAGGGGGGGCAGCTTTCCTCTCTGAGGCGTGGAAACAAGATCGCTCCCGACTTCCACAGGGAAGGAATTTCCCTGGAGAGTTGACAGCGGGGGTGATGGCAACTGGGACAGGCCTCTCCTCCCCCAGCACTCCTGAGTGGACCATGAGGTGTAAAATCCCTGGCATCAAACCATGGGTGGTGGGAATTGTGCAGTTTCCTGTGCTGTAGGGGTGGGCTGTGAGCTGAGCTTGGCCTTGCTGTGGGGTGTGGGATGCGGGGTGTGGGCCTGGCTGTGGGGTGTGGGATGAGCAGGGCGTGGGATCACTGGGAATGTGGTCCCTCTGTATCTCTGGAGCACAGCTGGATCACGGGGGGCTGCACCCTAGCACGGGCAGGATCCTGCTGCACTGTACCCACACCAAAGGTGAGGTTTACTCTCCAGAAGGGCTCAGCTCAAGCATCAGAAGCCTCGTGGTCAGAAACCTTCTCATTCCAGCTCAAACCTGGCTGAGTCCAGCTCTTACCCTGTTGTCCTTGTGCCTGTTCCTGCAGGGAAAACCAATATTACTGCAATCAAAGTAGAACTGGTCCTGATGCCCCTCTTCTCTTGGGAACCCCAAAACAAGGAACCTGAGAGAAAAAGCCCAGGTTTTCAGTCTAGGATGGCAAACCTTGAGGTGACCCTGCTGGGAAACCACACACGCAGCCCTCAAATGTGCCAGCTGAGGGATTCTCTGGTCCAGGTAGGGAAATACACTTTGCACAGGCAGCTGCACAGAGTATTTCTCCCTGACAACATCTCAGAGAGAAATTCCAGCCGCAGACAGGCACAGGAAAGGCTAAAAGGGTGATGAGAGAAATGGAGAGTCCATCTGAGCAGTGCTAAAGAAACAAATCCATCAGGCAGTGCCTGCTGCAGTGCTTTGCAAAGCCTGGAGCTCTGGAATGTGCTCCCCTCCAGCCGCTGCGCCCCGGAGCGTGGCACTGAGTGAGCAGTAAGTGAGCGCCACGGGAATGTGATCTGTGCACGTTATCGATTGGGAGGTTCATCGGTTCCCGGCACCCTGATCAATACTGTATTATTCCACCCATCGATCTCTGCTTTGTTTGTGAACTTTACCCCATTGATATACATTAAAAAGTTTAGCAGCAGTGAGAAGGTTTAAATCTCCAGCTCCAGATGGAGGAGAAGAGCTGCTTTTAGCCCTGAGCTCCCGGCACTGACACATCTCAGGTGCAGTGGGACCTCGCAGGTGGATACTGCTTGGATAATCTGGGATGCTCCTCTCTCCAGGCTGGACAGGGAAATGACCTCTTGGTCTCTTAAAGCCTAATTAGTGCCAGACCTGGGCTGGAATAAGGTGCAGAGGTTCAGAGGGGTTTGAACAGCAGTCAAGACATTTTATTCTCCGATTGTATCTATTGTGGTCCCTTCTTGGCTCTAAGGTGCTGCCTGGGGGGTGGGAATGGGCATCATTCTTGAAGGAACAGCTGAGCCTGGGCTACCAGAGTTCCCATTGGATTGGGAGGGTAATGGTGGTGTCCCTGGAGGAGCTCTCTGCCAGTCCAGACGCAATTCAGGACACCCTGCTAGAGTTCCTTTATTCCAGTCCTAAACATCCTCAGGATGATCCTGATAAACAGACTCTGACACGAGCAGCAAGAAGTCTCATGACAATTCAGGGAATTCAAAAATTCCCTGCAGTCCAAGGCTGCACAGAGGCCTTGGAAAGAGACCAAGCAGCTCCTGGCTGCATTTCCTCCATGAGCAGGACAAGGCTCCTCTGCCCTGTGTTCCCCTGGCCATCCAGTGGCAGAGGAAACTCTTGGATAAGATGTAGATTGGAATGAAATCCAGTGGATTGCCTTAGGGCTGGATGCCAAAGGAAAAAAGGTCCCACACAAGGATTTTACAAGTCAAGAAGCGCCAGGGAGGTGGAACCAAAGTGGTTGCTGGGGTTGGACACGGAGCATTTTCCCACCATCCCCTCTGCACACCCAGAGCAGGGAGTTGCTCTCCAGATCTCACACTGACTCCCCATCTATTGTCCCAGATTTTAAATTTCTCTGGCTGCACTTTCAGCTGCTGTTTGTTTGCAAACACCTTCTGCAAACACACGAGGGGAGCGAGTGTGGGAATTCTGGTGCTGAAGGCTGCCCGTGATGGGGTGGGGGATAGAGCCACTGCTAAATATTCCTTCACCGCTCCAGAAACCTGGGAATGCTCCACTTTGCTGGTGCCTTGAGGATCCCCATGTCCATGAAGGCTGTTTCCTACGTGTGCTGTTTTGAAAAGACCCTGGCAGAGGTTGCCCAGAGAGGTAATGGATATCCCATCCCTGGAAGTGTCCAAGGCCAGGTTGGATGGGGCTTGGAGCCTGGGATAGTGGAAGGTGTCCCTGTCCATGACAGGGGGGTGGAACTAAATATTTTAATCCAACCCAAGCTATCCTTAGACTCCCCCCTTCCCTTTTTCCCCCATGGTCACCGAGGCAGGTGCAAAAAGTATCAAGCAGTTTTCGGAAAAATAAAGCACCTCCCTGCATTACCAAAAGCATCCTGATGAGAAGTGGTTTTATGGCAGGATGTGAGCTGCAGCTGGAGTCAGCATCCGAGTGGCCAGCCCCGCTCTCCCCACGCTCCCTGTGTATTATTCACAGTTGTAAATTGCTTGGAGATTTCTGGAAGACATTAGAGCAGATCAAACCCGATTTCTCTGCAGTCCTTTTAAACATCCCATTGTAAAATGGATTAACATTCACAGGGATGCTTGGGGATGAAAGGCAAGGGAAAAAAACCCCACATCACCAAGAGTCTGCAGTGCCCGAAGCTTCGGGCAATTTTACCTGAAAATGAAGCTTTTGTCAGTGTCTTTTCTCCATGGGGCTTTTCCATTCCCTGATGTAATCTGAACATTTTACTATTTGTGTCATTAGCGAACAAAAGGGGGAAAATGTGATTTATTTTTTTTTAAATTAAAGGGCTCTCCCCCCCTCCCCTATAGAAACGGTAAAAGAATATCAAATTATAGCCTGACAAGGTGCACTTGTGAGAGAGAATCACCAGAGTACAGCAGATCTATATCTTATCTCTCTATGAAATTGCATGGCTGGGCCGGAGCACTGGAACAGATTTCAGCTGGGCAGGAATTGGGAGTATTGCAGGCTCGGAATAAGGAGCTTATTGGAGCCTAAATTGCAAGTGAACTATGCATGAACTAATTTCAGTACTAATGAGCTCATGGCCACACGGGCACAGACTGACAGCAAGAGGCTGTGGGGGAGACTGGGGGAGTTATTGTCCCCTCCCTGGGAGCCCCAAAATCACCTTAACCTGGGCCTGGAGCAGGGACAGAGATGAAGGGAGACGTGGTTCTTCTCCAGGGAGACGGGGCTCTGCTTCTCACCACAGCTGGAGTCCTTCTTGGCCAGTGTAGGAGCAGGAGGTGGGGTTCTTGGTGGCAAAGGGCAGCCCAAGGTGGACAGGCTGCTGCACCTTTCCCTGTGGAGAAGCAGCAGATCCTGTGCTTTCATGTGGTTTATTTTGCTGGGTTTACTTTAAATAAGAAATACTAATTTTCAACATGAGCAAAGGGTGGGGAGGCCCTGGCACAGGTTGTCCAGAGAAGCTGTGGCTGCCCCATCCCTGGAAGTGTCCAAGGCCAGGTTGGAGCAATCTGCGATAGTGAGAGGTGTCCCTGCCCACGGCAGGGGGTCAGACAAGATGATCTTTAATTTCCCCTTTAAACCAAACCATCCTGGATCCCATAATTCTGTGAAGCTCTGGAAATTTTCTGGGATGTGATTTCATAGGAGACTGAGGAGCCTCCTGAAGGCCCTCCTGAGGGAAAGAGTTTCAAAACCTGGGATTAATGAACCAGGATGTGTCCAAGGCCAGGTTGGACAGGGCTTGGAGCAACCTGGGCTGGTGGAAGGTGTCCCTGCCCACAGCAGGGGTGGGACTGGATGGGCTTTAAGGTCCCTTCCAACCCAAATTATTCTGTGATTCTACAAAAAGCAGTTTTGACAATGTTTTCACAGACTCATGGAATGGTTTGGCCTGGGATGGGCCTTAAAGATCATCTCATTCCCGACCCCCTTTGGACAGAGTTTGCTTTCTTTAGTCCAGACTTTATGGAGGCTCCTCAAAGACCCAAACACCCACCTGAGGAGCGTGATAAACTGAGGGCACTGCTTTAATTAAATGTGAAATAAACGCTTCCCCCTCCTGGCCCACCTCGAGCCAGAAGTCCTTGGCTCTTTTTAATTGGCAGGGTTTTATTTTTATTTCCCTTTCATGATGCATCCTCAGGGTAATTCGCTTAGATCGGAAATCTTTTTAACAAATATTTTTCCAAACGCCGGTCGGATTGGTGGCTCCAGCGTTCATAAATAGCTTCTCTTGATAACAGGGTTTCATCTCTGCTTTAACGGGGAGAGCTGCTGATTTATGGCCACATTAAGCATGGACGTGGACTCACATTGGAGCCTGATAAATACAAGTCTTTAATATGCGCATGCATCATTTTTATGTTTCTTTTACAAAGAGGCTTTGAGTTGTGTGCATTATAAAATTACACTGAGAGAATGCCTGCAGTCTGCATGGGATCCAGGGCTGCTGAAGGGAATGAAAGATGCATTTTCTGGAATACTGGGCTGCTCTGGGAGCAGTATAAAATTTATGATATCCTGAGCTATTCATTTTCACGGCTTTTGAGAACTTGGGCCTTGTAAAGGCTGTTAGGGATAACTGTGGAAGCAGTTGTTTGTTTGCAGCTTTAACTGCTTTTTTAATGACTGAGTTTTATTGTTATTGTAATTAGTAAATTAGGAGGTTTTTGATTTTGTGCTGGTTTTGCTCCACATTTGCAGCCTGGTTTCTCAAGGCAGCGTGGTTGGCAAGCTCTCCCATAACCCTTGCTAAGCCCTGGCTTCTTCCAACCACCATTTGGGTGTGCAGATGAGCTTTCTGAGGTAACTAAATCCCTGCAAGTCTTGTGAAAATTTCAGACTGAGTAGAGGAGGGGAGAGACTCCCACCACTGCCACCAGTGAGGGCAAGGGTGGCAGGGTTTGGGACTGGCTGCCCACCCCTGCCAAAACCATCCTGCAGCTGGGTTTCTACCAAAGGTATTCAGGTGGTAACAAACAGAAGTATTCTCCCTTCCCAGAGCAGAGCTGCAAATTATTCAGAAGTGGGAGAAGTGGGATTTGATATGTGGGAAGGTGGTGGTTAGAGGGATTGGGTGTTGGAAGTGCAGTCACTCTCTTCCCGTCCATCTTCTCCCCTCTGGAATGTGTTCCAGGCCAGGCTGGACAGGGCTTGGAGAAACCTGGTCTAATGGAAGGTGTCCCTGCCCATGGCAAGGGGTGGAATGGGATGAGCTTTAAGGTCCCTCTAACCCAAACCATTCCACGATTGCTGTGTGACTGGTTCTGGGTACAGGCCATGGGACAAATATCCAGCTCTTTAAAACAGAAAGAAGTTGAGGCCACTACATAATGAACCCATCAGGGATGGTCTCAGCAGCTCCAGCCCAGAAGACCTCACTCAAACAGGGAGCAAAGGGGTTGGTTTCCCTTCCCCACCTTCCCCACCGTGTGTCAGGGCCCAGACAGACACGAGGGCTCCGGCCCTGGAGCGCAGCCTCCCCAAGGAGACATTCAGGAGCCTGATGACTTTGTCTGGCACTTCAACCCCTCAGCTTCCTAAACCCTCAGCGTTTTCCCGGGGAAAGGAGAGGATAATGAGCTGCATAAGCATCGAGAGGAGCAGCAGCAGGAGGGAGAGGAGGTTTCTCCAGGTGCAGGGGGTGGGAAGGGCCTGTGATTCCCATTAGTGTTTGCAGTGGCCATGGAAAAAGGTTTTCTTACCCAGGCAAAATCTCTCCTCGAGAGTCAGGACAGGGTGCACCCATTGAGTGTTGTGTCACCAAAAAACACATGGAAAAGGGAACAAAGAGGTCTTTATTGCTAAACATGAAAATAAGAACTTGTTCCTGTAAAGTCTTTCCACGATGACCAATATCCCAGTGATATTGAACAACACCCCAGGGACACCACGGCCTGGATATGGGTGGACGGTCAGACCTGGGGAGTTAGGAACTCAAAGGATCTTCAGGAGGAAGCGGGGATGGGAGAGACAGGATGAGGATCTAGAAGCACGGGGATTTTGCAGATTTTACTAATGTTGCCGTTGTTAAAAACTATGAAACCCCTAAAATAAAGCTGCATGCTTTCCCTTTCTCTAGATGGATAGAACCATGGAATTCCAGAACGGTTTGGGTGAGAAAAGGCCTTAATCATCTAGCTCCAGCCCCTGCCAGGGGCAGGGACACCTTCCACTAGACCAGGTTGCTCCAAGCCCCATCCAACCTGGCCTTGGACACTTCCAGGGATGGAGCAGCCACAGCTTGTCTGGGCAACCTATTCCATCAGATTTGACGGTTTAATTTTATTATTATTGATTTGTAACACACTTCAGTTAGGATAGTAAAAATAATGTATTTTATTAGTTTAAGGGGACAATAATCCAATTTTCCAGTCAACTTTCGGACCAGCTTAACAGAGACTGCGGGCTCCCATTGCAACCCTTACAGCTCCAAGGTGTCCAGATCTCCAACCAAACCAAATATTCCTGTCAGGGAATCCCCATCAAGGGTTTAGGAACGTGTCCCACCAGAGGCCCCATTTGCAGCAGTCCATGGATAAGCCCATGGCAGTTCCACAGGCAGGTTTTTCACAATTATTGAAATACAAATCAGTGCCTGCAGGCTGGAGCTGGCTTGGACGATGGAAATCTTTTCCTGGCTGTCCCGGGTGAAGGATGTCCGGGAATGGTGCCCGTTGCACTCTCCCACACTCCAGCAATGCCTGTGTTTCCTGCCAGGAACACGCTTGTCTGGTCTTCTCTAATCCCCCCTTTCATTTTCTGAGTGATTCCCAAGTTCTGTAATTGGGGAATATCCTCTGCTCGAGGGGTATCAGCTGCACTCATTGGCTTTGCCTGGGTTTTGGGATGTTGTTCCAGGCAACACAGAAGAACCTGTGAAATGCAACTGGTGAGTTTTTCACATTTTTTCACATTTTTCACATCTTTTTCAGAAGTGCACCATTCCAAAGAGAAATTTTTTGTGGATTAAAAAAAAAACAAAAAAACCAAAAAAACCCAAGCACTGGGCTCCAGCTCCCAAAATATCCCAGGGCTTGTCGTTTGAAGAGGGTTTTGGAAATGAATGGAGCACTGATCACAATTAGTACAAAGCAATTTAAAATTATTTGAAGGGCTTTCATAACGTGAAGTGTTCCAATAATTTGTAATTACTTAACGTTTCACCTGCTCTGAATCCCATTTACTTCCCAAATCAAGCCCTTGAAGGGCTTTGAAGTGGCACATTTCAAACTGAACAGGGCAACCTGGAGGAGCTGCTAATTCTAGAAGCACTTCTGGTGCTCCTGCATGACAACGAGGATTTTTTGGGATGCAATCCCCAAACGGTCACTTAAAGGATTATCCCCCCAGGCATGTGGGAAAGGTGTGGGATGGAAGCAGAACAGGTGTCCCATCCCACCAGACCAGCAGCAAGGATGGGAAGCTCTGCAGACCAACCCCAAGGGAAGGGTCGTGAGCTGAAGCTGTGAAAAGGGATGGAAAAGCCACCAAGAAGGAGCAGAGAGGTCCAGGCAGGGACTGGTCAGAGCAATGTGAACACACCTGCAGCGGGGAGGGGTCTCCAGGCTCCCACAGCCACCCCCACCAGGAGCAGGGGCTGCAGGATTGGTGGGACAACCTCTGCTCACCTCTTCCCTCAGAGCAGCTCCTGGAGGTCATGGGCTGAAAACAGAACCCAGAGATGGCCTTGGGCACTTGTGCACCTTTGGGGGTGCCTTTGCTGATTCCTTCTCCCATTTCTGCCTCTCCCCAGGCAGCAGCAGAGGGGGATTCATATCAAGAGGTTCTCTTGGAGAAGTTTCACTAATTTTGAGTCTAATCCAGGCGTGAAGCCCACTTGATGCTGTCAATTATTCCCCAGAGATGCTTTAGAGACAAAGATCATCCTTGTGTGGCACAGCAAGACCCTGAGAGCACCCAAATTTAACCTTTCCCTTCAGAGGAGTCCTGGATCCAGCAGAAAAACCTGGCTGGAGTTGGGAGCAAACCTTAAATCTCAGGCTATGGAGGACAATCAAGCCATTATCCACTGGTATTTTTGTGGTCCTGGCCATGAAACCCCTCCGTGAAATACCTTCTCTGGGATGTTTGGATTGGGAAAGGAGGATTTTATATCAGATTGGAGCTCAGACTTCATGGAAGAGGCTGTTTCCAAAGGGTCTCTGCAGAGGCTTTTTGCCAACAAAATAAAGATGGGTGTTTCTTTTCTCCTCCAGGACCAGTTACAGTGAGAACAAAAGTTTAAGGTGACACCTGTGCACAACTGGCCACCAGCTGGGAGGGGATGCATGGCCACCAAACATCTGGAGGGCTGGGGCCAAAGGGCCACAGCTGGTGGCCTGGAAGGTGCTCTGCATCACCTCCCCTGCTAATCAATGCAAAATTAGCTTTGCTGGATGTCTGCACTCCAAAAATGGTTCTTTTTGCCTTGAAGGCAAACAGAACCTTTGAGCAAAGAGGGAGGCGTGTGGAAGAAAAGGTCCAGCACGGACTTGTGATGAAGGAGCTGGATCCCAGGCAGTGGCAGCCCTGAGGGAGTTAATGACAGGGCTCATTAACCACCCTGAGCTGCTAATTGGGGAGAGCTGCAGTAAAAATGCAGACAGGGGCAGTGCTGGGATGCTGGGAAAGGGATAGAGGGCTCTGAGAATGACTTTAGCCTGTGGGAAAAGCCTTTCTCCCAGCTGAGGAGGTGTCCAGGTCACCCCTCTTTTGGAGGGGCAGCCCCTCTCCAAGCAGGTGTCTCACCTCCCTGTGGGGAGAGCAGTCAGGAGAGAGACACCTCCACTGGGAACAATCAACTGCTTCTGCACAAGCACCACCAGCAAAACCTCCCAGCAGGGTCTGCAGGGGTGGCAGGTGACAGAGATAAATAACAGGGAGCAGGGGTCCTCAAATCTTTGGAAAAGGGAGAGAAAACAAGCGAGGAGGGATGGCAGGGCTGTGCTGCCTCACTGCTCTGCTCTGACTGAGTGGCACTGGGGGGTTTCTGCTCCTTTCCAGGGAAGGAAAGTGGGGCTTGGGGTTGGAGGGAATGTGGGCATGGACATCAGTGATGCGGCGCTGGAAGGGAGGAACTCTGGGGAAAGCCACGCAGCAGGTGAGGGGACAGTGGCAAATCCAGGCTCCTGCTGCTGCTGGAGAGAGGGAAAAATCCCACCTGTGGCATAGACATGTCCTGGGAGGAGGGCAGGAGGCACCAGGGCATCTTCCAGTAGCAGCAAACCCTCCAAAAGAGTTCTCTCTCTTCCCTGGGTGCTTCTGCACCCTCCCTCTCCCCTTTAACAGCACTGCTATCACCAAATGCATCACCCAAGATGTTTCCAGCTGTATTTCTTCTGCAGGAAACACCATTTGTCCCACGGGTTTGGGCAGAGACACCCACTGGCAGTCAGGGAATGGGAATGGGGGCTGCTGTGCAAGAGCTCCTGTTGGAAAATGCTTTGGCAGAGAGGCGTGAGAAGAAAGCTGTGAAGGGAGCAGTTAATTCGTGCTGAAAACTTTAATGGGATGTACAAATGTTACAGCTTGTTCTGGAGCTCTGTTTCTGCTGAAGTTAAACAAAGCTATTCGGCTTCAAAGGCTCTTCTGGGTAGAGCTTCTGTATTGCAAATTATTCTTAGCAAAACCTCTCATCAGAGAAAGGAATCTATGCTTGCAGAAGGGGAAAATAGCGCTATTTTTTTTCCCAGCTAAATTTCAGAATTGGAGAAGAATTAATGTTTTCTGGTGAGCTCCAGCACCTCACATTCCTCAAGTTTGTTCAGACTCAGCATTCCAAGAGCAGCTCAGAGGTGTCAGAAAGTGCCTTATATCCTGCATTCCCTCAGAGCTTCGCTGGGGAAAAGGGACTTTCTCCCTTTCTAAAGTGGGGCTGGTTCTTTAAAACACCTGGGTTTAGCAAGGCCCCTTCTGGGAACGCTCTGCTATGGATCACTTGTAGCCACTACAGCGAGTTAGTGGCCCAGGAGGGAAAATTAGCTCAGAATTCATTTGGGTGTGAGAATCAACCCGCTGTGGGCTGGGCTGGAAGGTGGCTGGGCCTGCATTGTGCAAAGATGTCACAGCAGGGCCAGGTCTCTGCTCTCCTCAGGCTGGGGCACTGTAGCAGTGCCTTGAGTGGATCCTGCTGACACAGGGTCTCCATCAGGTTTTTGGCAACTTACTCCTGCCCACCCCAGCAGTGATTTTGTTGGTCCTCAGTGAAGAAACAGGGATGTGAGGTGGAGGGGGAAAAGCAGAAAGTGTTTGGAGTAAAGGAAGTGTCCAAGGCCAGGTTGGACGGGGCTCAGAGCAACCTGGGATAGTGGGAGGTGTCCCTGCCCATGGGACTGGATGGGCTGTAAGGTCCCGTTCAGCCCAAACCATCCTGTGACTATGAAATTAAATTCAAGACAGGATAAAGCTGTCTGCTGGATGAGGGGAGAGGGAAATAACATGGACTCAGAGTGGTTTGGGTTGGAAGGACCTTAAAGCCCAACCCATTCCACCCCCTGCCATGGCAGGGACACCTTCCACTACCCCAGGGTGCTCCAAGCCCTGTCCAACCTGGCCTTGGACAGATCCTGTTTCATTAATCCCAGGTTTTGACACTGTTTCCCTCAGGAGAGCCTTCAAGAGGCTCCTGAGTGTCCCATGAAACGCAGTGTGGTTGGAGAACCAAGGAACTCACACCCTGCCAGCCCATGTGTGCTCCCAGCCCACACCCACCTTGGTATGAGGAAATTTTCAATATGGATTTCTCTGTACACAAAGCCAGATCGATGGAATAAACAAGGAAATGGGTCCCTGAGTGGGGCTCTTGGGGCCCCAAATGTGCTGAGCAGCTCAGCAAACACGGCCTGGACCCAGGGCTGGGCAGGCAAACCACGCCCCAGCAAAGCCCACTCTCAGCTCTAATCCCAAGGATGAGAGAGGGAAAATATTTACACTGAGGAGTTCAAGTGGGCAAATAAGCCAGCCTTTTTCAAATGGAGCAATCACAGCACAGGCTGGGGCTCACAGACAAGTTCGTGTTTGGGCCTGGGTCTCCAATGTTGCTCTTTTCCTTCGACAAACTGTTCCTTGTCAAGGCCTCAGAAGCAGGGACACTGAATTCAGTCTGTGCAGACACACATGGTATGTGTTTCAGAAACGGGTTCTCCTTGGGTCTGCAGTCAGATTATATTAAATTTTGCCTCTTTGGCAAGCAGGGACCAGCTTCCCCATCCTCAAGCTGCCGAAGCTGCACATTCCTGCAGCTGCCCTGTGCCCTCCAGCACACAGAAACCGCCTCGCCAAGAGCCTTTTGTGCTGAACAACTACGGCTGAAATCCCTGCAAAGCCTCAAGTAAACACAATATTGAGCTTCTGTGGGCTCGTGGTGCAGGGGCCGAGGGCAGCTCACCCAGCTGAGGCTGCTGCAGCTGCAGAGAGGGATCTGTGCTGCTCCTGGGGATGCAGAGCTGCTCTGGAGCCGCAGCAGCAGCAGCTTCCCTGGCTGCAGCAAAGCATTCACAACAGTGGCCGGAAAGGCTGTGAAATAAATCACATCCCCTCCTGCTCCTGGGGCAAGGCAGATGCTCTGGCAATTAAGGAACATGGATCTCAGAAGAGTCTCCATCAGGCTGGGACAGCAGCTCCCGCTGGGCCGGAGGTGGGAACAGGCTCCAGCAGAACGCGCGGCTCCCCTGCCCGTTTGGAAAACCATCCATCTCCAGCAGGGACGGCCGCCCCAATGCATCACTGTGCTCCTGCTGGGAGCCAGCTGGAGTCCCTGGGACCCCACAGGTCCCTGCCAGGTCAGTGTGACGCCTCCAGACCTTCACTTTTGGGGCTGCCGCTCCGGACTCTGCAGCAGCACGGTGCTGGTGCTGCTGTGGGGTTGGGGCCATGGGGACTGGGGGGTGCCAGGCTTCCCCTCCTGCAGAGGCTTGGGCTCTCAAATCCCATCCCTAAAAGCCACAGGATGCTGCTTTGGGCTGTCAGCAGGAAAGTGAGGAATCTCTCCTGCCATGCAGGAACAGCACGGAGGAGAAGCTGGAGAAGTGCAGGGGGGCCAGACCGTGATTTGGTGTCAGATTTGGGGGCCAAGCCCCAGCTCTGTAGCAGTTTAGACAAGAAAGCGGTTTCAGGCTCTCTCCTGCTTTCCCTGGTGTGCCTCAGCAGGGTTGGGGTTCCCCCAGTCCAGCAATTCCCGGCACATCCCGGTGCTCCCGGGCACTGCCGGCAGCCAGGAGTGGGAACTATCGATTGCGGGGCATCGCGAGCTCATTTAAACAGATGGGCTTTTAGGAGTGAGTTAGGGGAACTGTGCAACTGGAAAAGCATGAGCAATGTCTCTGGTTCCTCGGGCTAATCCCAGCAATAATGCATGTTTACTGACAAGGTTCTCTGCACAAAGAGCAGCTCCCATTTATCCCGTTTATCCACTTATCGGGAGAGCAGATAGCGGGGTAAACGACTCCGAGGCAAGTCCACAGCCATAAATCAGCGAGTTTTTTTCCCAAAGAGCAAACAGAAGGACAGGCCTCGGCACGACAGCTTTGCACCTCGAGGAGAAATGACTCAGTTCTGAGCTGGGAGGACACAGCAGACCTCGCACGGAGTTTTAGTCGAGTTTCTTCTTCATCTGCCATTCCAGCACCAGGCTCTGAGTTCAAAATATTCTCTTTGATGTGCTTTCACAGAGGACCACGCTCCAGCCAAGCATACCCACTGCTTCTAGGAAATAACTGTATATTCCTATTACTCCTCATGATCCCTCACAATCAAATCCCTTCTCATAGTCCTCTCTAGGCTAAATGACTCCAGTGCTTGTGGTGCCTCTCTTGTTCTGGTTAATCATGTCTTTTCTCACTTCCAAGAATGAAGAGAGAGGCAGCAAGTGAGTTGGGACAAAGAAAAATAATTTTAAAAACTCACAAAAAATTGATGTGATTGAAAAGTATTTACTTCCCTTGCATGAAAGGTGTCTGTGTGCTTTTAAGTTTCCAGGTTCAGCAGAGAAAAGTGATTTCTGTTTGTAATTAAATTCTTAGATTGAGTCTGCATCCAAGTTTATCTTCCATAAACAGGAAGGCAGTCAATGATTTGCATCAATGCAAAGGTTGGAACTCGAGGATTTTTAAGGTCCCTCCCAACCCAAACCTTTCCATGATCAATTTTATTTGTCTCCTTCTTCTTAAGTCCACCTGGGGGAAGGACAGCACATTCCTAGGAGGAGAACCTGTTTGGGTCAAAAAGATGCCTTTTTAGGAATATGGATTTCCAGTCCCAGCCTGCTGCTGATCTATATGTGCAGTTCCCGTCATATATGGGAAGATTCATTAAGGAGAGATGGGGAAGGCAGACCCAGGCTGGGGGATGCATTAGAAAGGCTCTTTGTTATTTCAGTGAGAAACACCTCGATGGATTGGTTTCCATTAGAAGGAGAGAAAATAATCCTTCACTGCTTGTCTCTAATGGAGGCGCCCATTGCTGCTGCTGGAGACAGCTGACAGCCTCCTCTCCTCATCCATTCTGGTTCCAGTTCCCTTCTGGAGGAGGAGTCAGATTTTTGTGGGAAATGGGGGCACAGGACACAAATGTCAGGGTGACCTCGGGGCTGTCCCTCCCCAGCTGTCCCTCGGGTGCTTTTTGCTCAAAAATCCGTGTCCAACTCACTCCCCATTATTCACAGCACCATATATCAGCCTCCCCCAAGTTTTTCCTACCTCTGGCATTGCAGTGCTGCCAGTGGATGGACAGCACAGGTTTGCTGGGAGCTTTTCTGGCAAAAAAAGAACCCAACACAGGAGAGCATTTGGCCATTACATTTCACTCTAAACCATGTGTCCCAGGCTGTGTTTGCTCATAAGCGTCTCCTTGGTGTTCCCAAAGTGCCAGCCTTGCCAGGTGTGTAATGGGAATGCTTCTGCTGATGCTCCAGCTTCCCTCCAGGACGCTACCTGGGCTCCTGGAGCAGGAGGTGTCAGCCCATGTGTCAGCTCTGGCAATGTGTGCCACCAATAAAAACCCTTGGTGGCCTCTCTGGAAGAGGTGCAGATCCAGGTCCCGGAGCACAGGAAAAGCTGCACTAGGATGAGAAAAGCCCCTTCCTCAGCTGCAGGGTTGGATTAGAGCAGCTTTGTGGGGAACACAGGATCAGAGAAGATATCACTGCACCTTATCACTGACCTGCCAGCTCAAGCTCCCTGCCAGGACCTGCTTTAGGATGACGCACCAACAGGATTTTGGGGGTAGAAATCACTGGTGTGTGAAGAGATTCCTGAAATGGTGACCATGAGTCCCCTTGGAAGAACTTCCTTTGCCTCATGCTGAAGGAGGCTGGGTAACTGCTTTTTTTAGGATACCCATTACATATATGATGTGTTTTATGCATTATTTATATATTATTATAGCAGTGAGACAATGGTGAGGGAGGTGATTCTCCCCCTCTGCTCTGCTCTGGTGAGGCCCCACTGCAGAGCTGCCTCCAGCCCTGGGGTTCCCAGCAGAAGGATGTGGAGCTGCTGGAGCAAATCCAAAGAAAGCCACAGAGATGCCCCAAGGGCTGGAGCCCCTCTGCTCTGGAGCCAGGCTGAGAGAGCTGGGGGTGCTCACCTGGAGAAGGGAAGGCTCCAAGGAGACCTCAGAGCGCCTGCAGGGCCAAAAGGGGCTCCAGGAGAGCTGGAGAGGGACTGGGGACAGGGGATGGAGGAACAGGACACAGGGAATGGCTTCCCACTGCCAGAGGGCAGGGTTAGGTGGAATATTGGGGAGAAATTGCTCCCTGTGAGGCTGGGGAGGCCCTGGCACAGGGTGCCCAGAGAAGCTGTGGCTGCCCCTGGATCCCTGGCAGTGTCCAAGGCCAGGATGGATGGGGCTTTGAACCTTGTTCCATCTCCTCCTCCATCTCCTCCTTTCCATCCTCTCCCACTGCTCAACCATCATCCCTCTGCCCTCTCTCCTCCTTCCCATTCCTTCACTGCTTTTCTGCTTTGGGTAAGCTCAGATTCTGAGGTTTCAGCTTCCAGTCACCAACAAGGAGCTACAGGGATGGTGCAAACCAGCTTTTCCAGGAGCTCTTGGCTTGGACTAAGTTTGGATGCATTTCCAAGAGGCCACCCCTGACCTCAGCTGCTCTGTCAAGCAGCACAGGCTTTTTTTCCCAGGAGCACAGAATTTCCTCAAGGTTCTGAAATTGCTTAAATGTGAGATAGGAAAAATCAGAGTTTGTTTCCTTCACATTTCAAGGAAAGCTCAACCCTGTTAGACACCAGCCATGGAAGCTCCGGCCCAAAGAATCAAAATCTAGAAAATTATACGCAGGGTTGTGGTTTTATTTCAGGAGATCCTGTCAGGAAACTGTAAATGGAAACAGGTTGTGCTCTGTGTAATAGAGAACAGTAATAATTGTTTGCCATATGTGTGCTCTCACCTGCTCCTTCTCCCTCAGAAAAAGCATTTAAAACAATTTCTTATGAAGAAACACTCAGAAAGGAAGAATCCTGAATTTATTATTTTTATATATTATTCATATAAAGACAACACCCAAACTTTTCTCAGCTCTGCACAGAAAGAGAGGAAGATAAAGCCTCTGGCCCAAAGAGACTTCGAAATAAATGGAAAATTAGGTTTGGATCTGCCTCTGTGTGTGTGTGTGCACGTAAAATTTTTAAGTATTACTGAAGAAAGTGTGGGGGAAAAATTGAATTATACATCAGTTTATTCACCACCAGGAAAAAAAAAATAGTCAAGTCTGCACACTCTTGATAGCATTTTAATAATTTACAAACTCAAATTTCACCCTGGGAGTGACTTTCAGGAGAAGCAAGGAATGCTGTGACTGTAAACACAGTTGGAAGGGAATGGGAAATCATGGTGGGTCTTCTGCCCAGGGAAAGGAGATGGCAGGAGGAGAGGGAGCTGGCTGGGGAAATGGGGGCCCTCTCTGGGCACCTTGGAGAGGGCAGTAGGGATGGGGCAGAGCACGAGCACCCCTGGCCACTGCACCCCTTGGCAGTGCCCAAAGTAAATCCTCATTCCAATCCTCATGTTCTCCAAAGGGACTTGGAGCAACCTGGGCTAGTGGAAGGTGTCCCTGTGGAGGAATGAGGCGGTCTTAAGGTCCCTTCCAACACAAATCTTGTGATTCAATGAAAACAGGCAGAATTCCTCCCTGCATTCCCTTGGGGAGTTCTTCCCTGTGGTAAAGCACCAGGATTTCCTGGTCTGTGGCGAGTTCCACTGCCCTCAGCACAGCAGGAGCCCCAACGCCATGGGAATGCTGGCAGGGGTGTCTGGGCAGGCAGCACCTCATGCACCCACAAGGTCTGGGTGTCCCAAAAGTGCTTGTGGAAGCCACAGCTGGAGGGGTCGAGTGGCAGGAGTTTGTCCATCCCATGGCTGGTGCCTCTTCTCCCAAGGGCTGCAGCAGGGAGAAGGAGGCATGAGCCAGGATTCCTGAGACGTCCAGGAGGGGTTATGGATGGACAGAGGGGGTGTAAGGGTGTGTTACAGCGCACGTGGAGGGCTGTGCTCCACCTCGGCCTGTCCCAGACCTGCCTCACCTCCACCAGCTCCGTGTTGGCCCAGTGGGCACAGAGCTTGGGATCTGGGAATTCCACAGCAGCCCTTCCCAGCCACTGGAATGGGATCAGTGCCAAACACGGGGCTCACAGGGTGGGCAGTGCTGAGGGACCAACAGCTGGAAAGGCCCTGGAATGTGGGGGCTGTGGCTTTCCCACGTGGCTGAGGAACCTGGTGGCAGCGGGGAAAACGGTGCCAGAGGCGTGCCTGGCATCCCTGAGCTGCCCCGGGCCCTGCTGCAGGGCCAGCACCGGGGACAGCGACAGCAGCCTCGGGAATCTCTGTGAGGACTTCCTGCTGCTTCTCCAGCTGCCTTTGTGCGAGTTCCTCCGCCCCAGGGATGCAGCAGGACCTGCATTTCTGTTTGCCGGGGAAAGTTGCTGTGATCACTGGAAGTGGTGACAAAACCTCTCCCTGTTTCCCAGCACCCTCACTGCCTCTGCCCCTGGGTGGTTTTCCCATTGGGATTATTTTGTTCCCCAGGGGGTTTGAGGAGGATTTCCAGCAGCATCAGGGGACCCACAGGGTCAAGGGGACATGGCAGCAGGGTTTGGACATGCAGCTGGTGGCACAGGCAGGGGATAGGGACACCAAAAGCTGAGGGAACAGAGACTTTGTCTTGCCTGATCAGCTTCAAGAGGGCAACCAGATCTCCCACATCTCCCCAAATCTCCATCACTCCCTTGGAGAGCAGGGAGGAGGTGCTTCTGTTTGGGGAAGGTTTGTTATAGGATCCCTCCTCCAAAAGCCACCTTGGCAGCAGGAGTTGGAAGCTGGGGCTTCTCTTCTTTCTTTCTCCTTCTCCATTAATACAGGAAGAGGTCACATGGAAAACTCCCCATCCTGCCTGCTTGGCACCTCCTCCTGCCTGCTCCTGGAGCATCCCTGGAATGTTTTCGGCACACAGGAGGCTGCACAGGCCCTTGTCTAGTGAAACCTATTGTCCCACACTTTGTCTTCCCAAGGAGGCCATGGAAAAGCATCCCTTGGACCAGGTTCCCTGGACAGGCTCACCTGCCCTGGCACAGGGATGATCCAAGCTGGACCACCAAGACCAACAGCCTCCTGAAAAACAGCAGGATCCAAATAATTAATTAGCGATGTTGTTATTAATTAACACCTCTTGGAGTAGTGCTGGTGGTTGCTACCTTGTTCTGCCCTGTGGAAAGGCTGTTGGCTGCATCCATGGGAAGTGGCCTTTGGGAGAGCCTGTGGTGCCTCCTGCCCAGCGCTGCTCCCCCAGCGCGGGGTGTCCGGGAGCTGGGCTCTGGGAGCCACTAGATGTCAGGGTTACTCCGTGGGAGCCGCGACACCCGCCAGATGTGCCACAGCTGGCTTGACCTGCAGGTCCCCTGCGTGTCCCCCAGGGCAGGCCAGGGCCAAGCAGGGCCTGTGTCACAGCAGGAATTAGGGGAAAAGCCAGAAGGAAGGGGGATGCAGGCTTTGTCCCTGCACACTCTTCACTGTCTCCCTCCTGAATGACGGCCATGGGTTGGTTTGTCCAGGGAACTTCTGACCTTTACATTGCAGGAAAAACCTGTCCCCAGAGTCAGGGGTGTCTTAAAAACTGCTTGCTGGTGGTCACCCAGACAGGAATGTGCATGGATAGCCAGAGTGGGGTTGATTTCCTGCTGGACACAGGTTAAGGCATCACCTGAATCCCCCACCCTTGCACTGACCATGACTGTGACCAACCTTGACCCCTCAGCCCTGCTGTCCCAACAGGAAACACATTTTGATCCAATACAATTTAGCCTTTACAATCACCCTCTTCTTTTCTTCATACCCTCAGCACCCAAACCTACTGATTTGGTGGGAAAAAAATGTAGGAAATAGTTCTGATTTTTACAAAAAGTCTGAAAAAGTTGAGATTTTACAAGGACTGCAATGTGTTCTTTAGATTAAAGGCATGTATCTGAAACTGCCCAATTTTCTGGAACCTGACAGTTATTTTATTGCATTTATTCCAATATTTTACACTGAGTTCACATCATAAATAAGGCTTATTAACAACTCATTTTAATGGATTAGGAACTAAAGGAGGTTATTTCATTATAAACAGGGGCATGCAGCATGGGCAGACTAAATTATTGATAATTTGAGAATTTTCCCTGTGGAAATACGTTCACTGGATTGGAATTACTGCATCCAGCCCTGGGGCCCAGCACAGGAAGGACCTGGAGCTGCTGGAGTCAGTCCAGAGGAAGAACCAAGAGGATCAGAGGGATGGAGCAGCTCTGCTGGGAGGAAAGGCTGGGAGAGCTGGGATTGTTCAGCCTGGAGAAGGGAAGCTTCAGGGTGACCTCATTGTGGCCTTGCAGTGCCTGAAGGAGCCAACAAGAATTTTGGAGAGAGACTGTTTGCAAGGGCCTGGAGTGCCAGGACAAGGGGGGATGACTTCAAACTGCCAGAGGGCAGGGTTAGATGGGATATTGGGAAGGAGTTGTCCCCCATGAGGATGGTGAGGCCCTGGCACAGGGTGCCCAGAGAAGCTGTGGCTGCCCCATCCCTGGAAGTGTCCAAGGTCAGGTTGGACAGGGCTTGGAGCAACCTGGGATAGTGGAAGATTTCCCTGCCATGACAGGAGTGAGACTGGAAGAGCTTTAACCCAAACCCAAACCATTCTGGGATTCCATGAAAGGACAGAAAGGGGGATCTCCGAGCTTTGGCAGGTCAGATGCTTAGTGAGTTGTTGACCTTGTTTCTCACCAGATACCTTAGAAAGTGGTTCAAGACTTTCCATCTTTCCTCCCCCACCTCAAGGCTCATCCTGACCTGTGGAAGAACATAGGAAACCTGGAATATGCAGCTCCATATCCCTTTAGAACCCTTTTCAGCCAGAGCTGTAAGTGTGGCCTTCTGATTATCCATTTAATCCCTGGTTTTTTCCATTTTGCCCATGAACAACTTTCCACAGCGAGAAGTCCCACGAACTAATTATGTCATACATGAAAATTTATTTTCCTTTATTAGTGTGAATTTTTCATGGGAAAGTATGTTATTTATTAGGGAAAAAAATCAACTCGATGGCTTTTTGTAGTTAGAGCCTCTAAAATCCCTGTCTCACTGAAGGAATCAACAATTAAAGCTGGCTCTTGGTTCCATCAGTACTTAGGCATGATAGATCTGCAATTTTGTAGTTTTCATTAGAGAAAATAGGCACCCAAGTCCATCAATAACCCATATCTATGTGTAGGGATACTGATAACAGCAGCCTATTAGATTCATTAGCGCTAATCAGGAGGGAGGCATTGATGGCAGCTCGTGGGTAATGCTCAGTTAAAGCAGTGCTCACTGAGGGTGAATGATTTCAGTGGTGCAGGAGCACTGGAAAGGCTCTGGAAGCAAATGTCAAACCTGCCTCATTCCCTGGAAAAGCAGGGCAAAAACCCGCAGATGAGATCACACAATTAACATTTTATCAATTATCAGGGCACACAATGGCAGCAGGTGAGGCAACAGAGAAGAGGGAAGGTCTGGGGGAGTATTCCCAGTGGGAATGTGCTGGACACTGGTTTGAACCACAGAAGATGGGAGTGTTGGGAATGAAGCCAGAGGGGGGGGACAGCCCTGACACGTGGAGGAAAGGGGAGGTTAGGAAAACAATCCCACTACGGATGGGATGAGGTTTCTTCGGATGGGATCCAATCCAACAAATTCACTGTCATCTCAGAGTCCTAAAACTTGGTAAACTCATCCCAGCTACTGAGGTGGTCACAGAAAATTACTGGTGACAAAAACTAAAGGGTCATTTGGAAGCAGAGTGGAAGGAAGTAAATGTGGATCTCTCTCAGATCACAAGGGCAAATCCAAGAAATTGGTTAGAAACTTGCTGAAAAGCTTGAGGGCCTGAAAGTTAAGGAATCAGCCTGACAAATAACAGGGAAAATATGTTGCAAAAAATTCCAGCTATGGCAGGATGACTAAACATATAATAGCAGCAAGATGGGAACCTTCCTGAAAGGAGAAAGAAGCAGAAAGGATGGAAAAAAAGGCTGATCATCCAAAAAAGGAGGGGCACAAAGATTGGGGAATGTCGGGAGAGAATGAAAATTGAGAAATTCAAGCTTCACTGGAACTCACAAAATATATTAAAACCTCCAACCAAAGTCTGGCCCTGGAGCCTCTGCTCTTCCTTGTTCTTTCCTTGTGTAGCTAAAGATTGCAGCTAATCCAGGAAGGCCCAAACTGAAAATGAATGTGTTCCCAGGGATTATGCTGGAGGCTGGGATGAAGGCAGAGCGGAGCTGCAGGAACGGAACGGAGCTGGATGCAGAATGAACCTGTTGGGGCACTCAGGCTGGTGGGCTGAGGGTGGGAGAGGGGAGGCAGACAGTGGGAATAGTCTCTGTCTCAGATCCTGAGATCCTTCCTGTGGTTTTGCAGGTCTCCTGGCAAGGACTGGTGGGAATATCATCCAATGGAGGAGCAAAGGCCTGAGGGTCCCTGAGGGTGTGGAAGAGAAAAGCAGTGACTGAAAGCAGCACATTAAATACTCTGAGCGTGCTCCTGCAGAAACTGTGCAACAGGTCTGGAAGGGAAAACTGAAGGTTTTGGAGAAACATGTGGAAAATGGGGAAAAAACCAAGCTGAAATACCTTCTAAGTAGATCAAACCAAGGTGGGCACTGGTAAAACCACAGGGGGATTACTGATGGGGAAGGAGACTCCTCCAAGACTGTGAGGAAAGGCTGGGAGAATTGGGATTCTTCAGCCTGAGAAGCTTTGGGGTGATTGTGGCCTTCCTGTAATTGAAGGAGCTGAAAAGAAACATGGAGAGAGACTGTTTGTAAGGGTCTGGAGTGACAGAACAAGGGGAAATGGTCTCACACTGCCAGAGGGCAGGGTTAGATGTGACATTAGGAAGAAATTCTTGGCTGTGAGGGTGGGGAGGCTCTGGCACAGGCTCAGAGCCACCTGGGATAGTGGAAGGTGTCCCTGCCCATGGCAGGGGTGGCACTGATTGAGCTTTAAGGTCCCTTCCAACCCAAGCCATCCTGGAGTTCTATGTAGACTCCCAAGCTCGTTGATCACCCTTTGGGGATGATGATCCTCCCTGGGCAGCAAGGACCACCCATTGCTCCTGCTCAAGGCACGCTCCAAGCTCTCCATCTTTAGGGACAGCTGGATGTATCCGACAGGGAGCTGCCACCAGCCTGGAACTCCAGTAGACACCAGCCTTTGGTATCTCTACATGATGCACAAAGGAACCTCTATGTGTCCTCTGGGGCATCCCCTTTCCTGACAGATGGGGCTGAAAACGACAGCAAGATTTCATTTGTAGCACCTCAGGAGACAGGAGCAGTCTCTTCCTTCGGCTGCGATGTTGCCACAGCCCCTGGGAGGTGCTCAGGGTCTGGCACAGCCTCATCCCTGCCCTTTGGGAAATCTCTCTGTAGCTCTGTGTTCCCACCCCGTGGATCCCAGCCTGGCTTTGCCATGCTCTGCATGTTCCTGTGTCATCTGGCACCGCAGATGTGGTGGATTGGATTCTGAGCCCGATGGGAAGGACAGATGTTGGCAGAGGCGAAGCATGGGATCCAAAAACCCACAGAACGGAGCCAGACTGCAGGATTTTCCGTGTGCTCTGGACAAATATTGACCAGGCCTGGCTCCAACAGCCTCCTCCCCTGATGGATGCTCCAACATGGCACATGAGCCGTGACAAACTGGAGCAATTACTCCCCATGTTACCAATCACCCCATTTCCCTCCCCCTGCTATTGATTTTGGAAACATTGCTTGACAAGAAAAAAAGGGGAAAAAAAACACCCTTCATTGCCTGCAACACCTAAATGGAAATTTAATCCCTGTTCCATCCACCATCCCCAGGCCACATTTATTTTCCAGGCACATTTTGATTGTTTTGTTTACTGCTTACTGTGTTTATGATTATTTTAATAGAGAGCGTTCCGCGATACATTTTGTATGAAGGTCACTGCTTAGATATTCTCGACTGGAGCAGCACTGATTCCTAATGAATTCACACAGCCTCTTGCAGGGCTTCTCTCCATTTCCAATGGGGGTCCCGCTCTAGTCCCACATTAGCCATGTGCTGGATAAATACCAATCTCTGCTGCTGGATTTAGCAGAGTGGGAAGGGCACTGGGAAGCTGCTGATACTGATCATTTCACCCAGAGGTCAATCCACTGCCCATAAACACAGCCAGCAGCCAGCAGCCAGCAGCCCAAAACGGGATAAATGGAACATTTCAGGAATCCTTGTGCGTGCCCCAGGCGTTTCCCTCTTTTTGGTGCCAGGCTCTGAATGAGCTCTGAGAGACTGGTTCTCACTAACAGAGAATTTGCCTTTCCAAAGTGTCCATTTCTCCCCAAATATCACCCCCAGCCTGCTGGAATCATCAATATTTGCTGGTCTGTGTGCTGAGCCGTGAACACCTTGTGAAACACTCAATGAATCCCTGATGCTCCCCACATTCCCTCCCGCCTTTCCCTGCTCCATATTCATGAGACAACACTTGTTTTATCTTCCTGACCGGCTTGCACTGGGTCCTGGTGAGGAATTCTGGAAGGAATTCTGCTTGGTAGAAATATTCCACACTCAAAACGAGGGGCTATATCCACTTGCATTCACTGGACAAGGTGTGATCCATGGGACAGCAGGTTTTTCCCAGCTGTGAGGGTAAGGATTAGTAAACAGGGATCCAACCTGACTCCACGGGAGTTTTAGCGGATTTTAGGAGGACCTTGACCAAGCAGGGAGAGGGAGAAAGGCTGTAGCAGCAGCATCACCTCTCTAGACCTTGGCAGATTAGAGATGGTTTGGGTGAAGGATCCGTTCCAGTGTGGATTGAGTTCAGAGCCAGGTAACATTCCCCACTAAACCCTCCTCAGACTCCAGTTCAGGGATTTTGTTGTCTGTGTGTGGAATCATGGAACCAGTAGGGTCGGAAAAGCCCTTTAAGACCATCAAGTCCAACCAGCACTTCCAAGGCCACCACTGACCCGTGTCCCCAAGTGCCACATCCACCTCTTTTAAATCTCTCCAGGGGCGGTGACTCCCCCACTGCCCTGGGCAGCTGTTCCAGTGCCTGACCACCCTTTTGGTGAAAACATTTTCCCTAATATCCAACCTAAACTGGAGCTGGCCCAGCTGGAGGCCATTGTCTCTTGTCCTGGAGTTTCTCTGTATTGACAGATTATTCCTCCCTGCTCCAAATCTCAGCAGTCACCATATCCTTTGGCACAGACAGCATCCAGGGAACAGACAAAACCCATCCAGGGAAACCCATCTCCTTCTGTTTGCCTGAACCACTCTCTGCTCATGTGCTTTCTGATCCTCTTATTCTTGTTTAGGAAGAAAGGATTATCCAGGGATACCAATGGATCTGTGGCTCAGGTTGCTGAGGAAAGCTATGCACAGTCCTTGTTCTGCTCCAGCTGTCTTGCTCCTTACTCCAGGGATGGGATGGGGAGAGCCCTGACGGTCTCACAGGTGTGTTCACCTTTGAGCCTTGTTTCAAACAGCTGGATCCAAAGTGCCCTTGGATACTCTGGGGTGTTTTCCAATCCTTCTCTCTTCCTGGGAATGGACATTGAAGAGCTCTGGGCTTGGTTCCCATCTCCTGGTTGTGATTAGATGCTCAACAGCTCAGCATTGGCAGAGGCACAGATCCCTCCAGCTCTCCCCCCAGCTATAGTTAGGTTGGGATGGTCTGGGATCCATTAGCATGAGGCAAAAAAAATCACAGATAATAAAAACAACACAGCCCCTAATGACTTTTTTAATGCAGTCTGGCTTCTATTCCAACAAAAGACAAGCAGAACCCTCTTTCCAAGAGTTCCCGGAGAAGAGACAGACATGAATGCCTGACTCCACTGTGCTTTCATCTCCCTACGTCAGGAGACACCACATTTATCTCTGCCTTCATCAGCTTTTATTCCCACCACCTGCTGAGAGCTGGAGCCGTACCTGGATGGAATTTTTGCCTGTTCAGTAATCTTTTCCTCTTCTGCTGTTGTGTCCCAGAGCTCTGGGAGTGTTTCGTGGGTCATTTTCTCCAGAAGGGGTTTTCCCATTTAAACACTCATTGATGCAGCCTCTGGAATGTCAGTGGGCATTGCAAGCAAAGGGAAAAGGATCTGTAGAAACAAACCCCTGATCTACCTTGGCCATACAAGAGTTTGCTCTCCCTTGCAGGGCAATCCAGAAGGTTGGCAGTGGTCACTGGTCCTTCCCTGTCACAAGGAGAAGGGGTACATAGGTACAAAAGGAAGGAAATGCCATTCCAAGGCCTATCCAGAAATTCTGGCTGCCCAAACTGGTACTTCCTAATTTTCTTAGTGAATAGTACAGCATTTACAGTGAAAGCACACCTGTGTCAGGGCAGGGTGGGGAGAAGTGGAGCCTGGCATTCGTGGCCAAGGAGGCCTTGAATCCCTTCCAGGAGGCAGGAGCTGCCTCACTTGTCAGCCTTGCCAGTCTCAGCATCTCATCCTCCTCTAGAACAAAATAATAAAGGTTGAAATGAAATAATGAATGTCCAGCTTTCCTCAGCCTTCATGAACTCCCTGGACTGGGAGCTGTCACCATCAGGCGTGTCACCCTTCATGCCCAGACTGGAGGGTGAATCTGTTCACATGTCTGGTGGTGAGTTCAGACACATTCCAGCTCCAACTCACTCCCAAGAACACTCAGGGCACAAAGGGGTCCAACTCCAGCAGCATAAGGCTGTAAATCAAAGCAGACTTTGTGAAGAAGCTCCTGGGTAAGAAGCAAACAGAGCTCTGGAAACAGATCCAGCCCTGGAAGTGAACCAGACCATTGCTCACACCCTTTCCACAGGCAGAGCTGGGATCTGTAGCCTGGGAGCTGGAAGTCAGGGAGTGGAGACATCAAGACTGACTCTTGGTGTGCTACAGCTCCTCCCCACATCTCCTCATGTCCCAAAAGTCGTGTGCAGCCCTTGGAGTGACACCAGGGGTGCTTTGGGCAGGGATGGAGAGCATCTCCTGGCGTGTTGTGTCAGGTTTGGATCATCACTGCTTCAAGACCAACAACAAGTGGAGAGCAAATGCGAACAAATCTGCTCCCAAAGCATCCGGGTCTGGAAAATCACTTCCTGATGCGAAGCTTAAGGAAGCCAACTCAGCTCCAGGTGAAACATGGGGCCCATTAAATTATGCAGGCACAGGATGTTGGTTCAGGGCTTTTCTCTTCCATGCCATAAATTAAAATATGTGTTGATAACACCCTTCTCTCTTCTGTCCTTATCTGTAATAGATGCATTCTGTGTTTAGGGTCGAAATATTCACCATCATAATCATAAACAACCATATTTTGGCTTGTTGTAGATAGCTGGGTGACCTTTAGCAGCCTGTGATATATAGAAAAGCTGATTACATGTTCCTTGATTTCATAGGAGGGATCAATATGAACAAGATTATGGAGAAAAAATACAGTTTCATGTGTTTTAAACAAATCCTGACAATGGTTTCTTTGAGAAACTCAGACCTCCAGCACTTGGAATAAGGATTTGGAAGCTGGCTGGGAGTCACAAATGTGACTTCTGACATGGCTGTAAAGCTTCTGCCCAGACTTGCCCCATCTCAAACCTGTGAGGATCTTCCTGCAAGTGGGCTCAGCACTTGGTTGGAGAGAAGGAGCTGAGGCCCCTGGGGGTGAGCCTGAAAGCCCAGAGAGGTGAGAGCTGCTCCTGCAGCCCTGGCTGGAGGTTGTCCTCTGGCACGCTGGTTTCTGGTTTAAACCTCTCCACAGCATTGCATTCCTTGCAACCTTCTTCTCGTGCAGGAACAGCTCTCCCTGGGTTCCATCAGCAGCATTTTCCAGGTTAACTCGGGGCTGGGTGGGACAACACTCACTGCCACGCTCTGGAGGAAGTGCAGCCGCAGCTGAAGTGCTGGGGAACAAATGAGGAAAGGCTGTGAGAGGTGGGTTTGTCCTCCACCTCCAGGCCCCACAGGCTGCTTGGACTGGGGATTCCAGCCCTGGGGCAGGAACAGGAAGGGATGTGCCTCTGACCTTCTGTCCAAATGTCCATGTCTTCATCTGAGTCAGTGTCACGATGTGTCTGTGCACACAGATCATGCT
The DNA here is from genome assembly GCA_013398175.1 of Climacteris rufus. Taxonomy (NCBI): domain Eukaryota; kingdom Metazoa; phylum Chordata; class Aves; order Passeriformes; family Climacteridae; genus Climacteris; species Climacteris rufus. The sequence goes on from VZRZ01008565.1 coordinate 334,946, forward strand.
CAGCCTTCCTGCTTCAGGTAGGATTAGGAGAGAGGCTGCTTTCCCTCTGGGAATGCTCTGCCAGCTGGCAGTGGAATTGTTTGCTGTCTTCTGCAGGCTGACAGCGGAGTCTGAGGGATCACACGTTGCATTATTAACATATCACAGTTCATCTCCAGCAGGAAATCCCCTCTCCCAGGTCACCTCCTGAGGCAGATTTAAATGTGACTTCCTTCCCAGCCTGGGGGGACTCAGCCAAAGCAGCTCCTGGTCACTGGAGCTTTGGGATAAAGACCACACCAAGCTGTGATACTGCAAAGGCCTCATGACGCCGATGAAATAATCAGCTGCAGTCCTCTCTGTGAGGATAAAAATGCTGCTCCAGTCCCTCCTGGTGTGCCTGCAGTCACAGAGGAGCATGGCAGAGCAGGAATCTGCAGCAGGGATGATTATCCTGCTGCTGGGAAGAGCAGCTGTGCTCCCACCACCAGCTACGCTCGCTCCCCGTTCCACGGGGAAAGCTGGGGATGTTCCCATGTGTTTGGCTTCCCTCACAGATAAATGTGTTTGTGCCATGTCCCAGGATGGGAGAGTTTGTGGATGCACCTGCAAACACCTGCAGGGGCTGCTCTGACTTGTGAGTGGTTCATGGGCCTGAGTTCAAACCTTCTCCATCACTGACAGTGGCAGAGGAGGTAAATCCATGGAGTAGCAACCTCTCCCTGCTCCTGCTTCTTCCTGCCACTTGCCTGGGGAGTGGAGAGCAGAAAACTGATCAGTGAAGCCACAGCTGTATGTTACACCCAGGAATGAATCCTCAGGGAACAGTTTCCTTAGGAGTCAGTGAAGGTCACCACCACGGATCTGGTCCTTTCCCAGTGTCCTGGGCTGGGAGCAGCACACACAGTTTTCATACCCGATTTGAATAGATTTGACACCTGATTTGAACACATCTGATATGCCTTGGAAAAGCATTTTCAAGCAGATATTCACAAATAAAATCTCTGTTGCTGATGCACAAATCTCTCATGCTTATTAGAAAAGCTCTTTTATTCCTAACAGGTAGAAACCAAAAAAGAGAAATGAGGCATTTGTACATTTTTTTCCTAAAAGAGCTTTTAATCCAGAAGAGAAGTGCATCCAGCTTTGAAAATAATGGGAAACACATTAAAGAGTTGAACAAGTTGTTGTGATTTAATGCTAATTAGTAAAAAAAAGAAGAAAAATGAATTAGTCAAATGAAATAAAACCTGATGCTGCTTAAACTTGGAGTCAGAACTAACGGATTTCTTAGACTGGTATCACTCCGACCTTCTGTTTATCTCGTCCCAGTTGTGATAGTAGGAAGGAGACCTACTCAGATACAGAATAGTTATATTTTCATGCTGTCCCTGGTAATAGAGATAAGATTTAATATCACTGACAAGTCACTGGTGGGAGCCTTTGCCAGGTGGAGAAGCCCCTGTCAGTTCTGATTGACAATTTTCCTCATTAGTCCCCCCATCTCTCTGAGGTTGCCTTGCCATTGGACACCTCTCTCTGTCCACATTTTTTCCCAGAAAAAAGGAAAGCCTCAGACTGGTTCCAGGCTGCAGGAGCCACCTGCTCCTCCTGCATCACCCCCCCGAATGAGTGCAAGCTGGGAACTGGAAGTGACAACGTGCAAAGCCATTTCTGGTGAGAGTAAGAGGCTCATCTTATGTCTAATACAGATTAAAAGGTGGTGATTTGGCCCTAAAACAACAATGTGTTCTTTCTGGGGCAGAACCTTCTTCTCTTTAATTGTCAAACTCATTGGAGGAGGCAGCAGGACAGGGCACTGTGACATGAGGGGATGCTGAGGAGATTGCAGAGGGCTGGGAGGTGCTGGCACTCCCAACTCCACAAGGAATGCTCAGCTCCTGCAGTTATGTCTGGAAAGATGAGTGGCCACAAACACAGGCAGCACCACACAGTGCTTGTGCTGTCCCAGCATGTTCCAGAAAATCCCCAGAGCTTCACAGAATCATGGAATCAGGAATGGTTTGGGGAGAAATGGACCTTAAAGCTCTTCCAGTTCCACCCCCTGCCATGGGCAGGGACACCTTCCACTTGCTTGCTCCAAGCCTCATCCAAACTGTCCTTGGACACTTCCAGGGATAGGGCAGGCACAGCGTCTCTGGGCACCCTGTGCCAGGGCCTCCCCACCCTCACCCTTCCCAATATCCCATCTAACCCTGCCCTGTGTCAGTGAGAAGCCATTCCCCCTTGTCCTGTCACTACAATTCCTGATGAAAAGTTTAAAATTCTACAATCCAGACCCAAGCCTGTCCCCAGGGTGGATGGAACAGCTCCAGGTCTGTCTGCTCAGCACAGGGAGCTTTAGCTCGACTTGTCCTCCCCAGGGAAACTCCACTGAGTTCTCCCCTTGGATTTTCCCCATCACTCAGCTGGACAGTTTGGCATTATCCTCATGGCATCCGTGGCTGATTGCATCCTCTGTGGATTTAACTAAACTTGCCAAATCCTCGCTGCTCCTGCTTTAAGGCCTGGATGTGCAGTTTTGCCTGCAGGCACAGAGCACATAATCAACTGAAATCAGTGTTCAGAGTCAGCGTTGGGCTGTTTCCATGAAAGCTCATTGTTGCTATGAAATCCCACATTTTGGGTTGTTAAGAGTGTAAATATGTGACTGTACTCCTATTTCATATCCTGCGCTTTAGTTGGAACGATTTGCCATCATTTCAATTAAATCCATTACAAGAAAATCCATGCCAGCCGTATTCCTTTACAAAACATCATCAATGAAAACAGGAGGATACAGGAAATCAAAATCTGTCATCCTGTCCACAGGAATGACAAATCAAACAAGTGGGAGGGATGGACTGGATGATCTGTAAGGTCCCTTCCAACCCAAACTATTCCAGGATTTAATGAAGTTTATCAATGGCTACAGCTTCTGTCACAGGGCTCTAACATAGGTTGTGCAGACACCTGGAAATACCAGTGTTTTTGTGGGAAGACTCGTGCCAAGCACCTCAATTCTCTTTTGAAAGTTATTTGTAGGTTTTTAAAAGTGCGTAAATATCAGGATTGCCTAGTGAGGATGGCAGAGTCTGGAAGATTCCAGCAGTGAAGCAGCTCATTGCCTCCATGCACGCCCAACTTGGCCTCTCTCCTGGGTTCCCTGGACAACCACCCCCTTCACCCCACTGCCAACATCATCTTTCTCTCCTGAAGGACCCTTAAGGTAACACCTCTCCCCAGTTTCAAGGAGGGCAGCTCAGGATTTTCCTTCATCTGAACGCTCACAAACCTTCTTTGTGTTATTTGTTGCAGATTCTGGCCCAGATCCCAGAACCAGTCATTTTTGTGCAGTGCTCTGTGGGCAAGGGTTGGTGGAGTTGTCTCCATAATCCCAACCCAGCTCTGGGGGATCAGAGGTAGGGAAAGAGGCAGAGCCAGAACTCAGCCCAGCTTTGAGCTGCTCTGGGGTATTCTGAAGGCAAAAGAGGGCCTTGGGTGGATGGTTCCAGCTGCCCACAGGGATGCCCAGGGTCATTTGAAGGAGCATCCACCTCAGGGCCACTGAAAGTCACTTGATGTGACCTTGTAACTCCTCTGTGTTATTTTCCAGTCCTGTGTGGACATCTCAGATAGATTCAGATAGCTCCAATAGCACTGGGAGAGACAGTTAAAGGTGGAATACCACAGAATCACGGAATGGTTTGGGTTGGAAGGGACTTTAAAACCCATATCATTCCACCCCCTGCCATGGGCAGGGACACCTTCCACCAGAGGGTTTGGAAGGCCAGAGAAGTTCTTCCATGTGCTCTTTGCACACATGGAAAGCCATGGAGAACTGAATACCCAGCAACATTCACAACACATGACATTCACAAACATTCACAACTCCTTTGTGCCCAGGAGCTCCGTCTCGCCTCCTGACATGTCCACAGGCGTTGCTGGAGAACTTTTCCCACCCAGTTGTCCTTTCCTTGCCCACCTTTCTAAAAGAATGCTGGCTCCACACTCTCCTGAGTCATTGAAATCCAGGAAAAGCCATTTACCAAGATGGAATCGGGAGGAGGAATGCGCCGGTGCCGGCGCCTTTGTGCGGTGGCTCGGAGCCAAAGGCAATTAGCAGCCGACATGAATCTCTGCTGCTCGCCACTCAGCCATGTGCAAATGGCACTTCTTGTCCTGTGGGTTAAGGAATGGCAGTTTAGGCTGTCAAGCCGTGCTCGAGTTTGCTGATTGAAGGGGTTTGGGGCCGCGCTATTACAAAAACGATGTTTTAAAAAAATGCTCTTAATCTCTGTTTTATGAGGCACGCACTGGAAAGAGGCGAAGCCATTTCTTTTTGGAGAAGTAGCAGAATCAGCAGCCAGCGACAGGAACACATTTGTCCCCTCCAGTTTGAACAAAGTCAAAGTGGAAACTACAAATAAAGGTGTTTATGAACTTCTGAGGGCTCCTGTGAATGATCTTGGGCTTTCACCAGGACTGGAACAACAGCTCAGTGGGGAGTTTGTTTTCCCTCCTGCCGCAGCCCCATTTCGTCTGTCTCGGTCTTCCTTTTCCCCCCTTTTTAACCCAGGGGTGTGGTTTTCTGTTGTCATTTGTCCAAGGCTGTTGGCTCTTGGAGGCGCCGTGTCCCGTGGTGAGGGGCAGAGGAGAGGCCAAGGGATCAGATGTTGCTGCACCCCCAAAACCTCCCACGAGCTGCCTTTTAATTGCGGTGCGGAGAAGTTTTCTGCTGGGGCCTTTGCTTGTTTAAGACACTCCAGCCAGTATCCCACTCCTAATGTGTTCCTAAAACTCACACTTCATATGACCCCTTGGCCTCAGCGGTGTGGGATGAGGGATTGAGCTGGACCCATTAAATTAACTCCGGGCAGGGCTCCAGGTGCGTGGGGATTTGCTTTGGCTCTCAGAAGAAGCTGCACTTGTGCTCTTTGTGCTTTGACAAAGGACTCAGTGAATTATTTTGAGTTGTTTATCCCCTCCTCCTGCTCCCTGCAGGCCTCAGACCTGTGCTTCCTGGTTTTGGCTCTTTTGCCGCCTGAGCCCAGCACCCATCCACTCAAACCCCCGTAACTCTTCAGATTTCACAGAAATAAAGCTTATGGGATGTGTCTCTCTCATCTCAGCCAGTTTTAACCTCAGATGCTAGAATAAAGGAGTCTCCAAAACACTAAACCTCCCAAAAACCTCAAAGGTGGCAGAGGGAAAGAGGCACATGAGCAATGCCCCCACGGGGAGGGGGAACTCGAGCTCACAGGTCATTTCCCCCTCATCTCCTCCACCTAAAGCAATGCACATCATTCAGACGTGTCTGAGACACACAAAACAAGACACTTTGAAAAGAAACCCATTTTTTTCCCAAGCCATGATGATGCACAAGAGGCAAATACCTCCCCAAATGCCTGGGAAAAGCTGTGTGGGATATCAGCAAGTGAGTGGAAAAGCAGAGCAAAAAATGAACCCAGGAAATCAAGCTTTTTAAAGCTTGGGGATTTTCAAGCTCCCTCCTAATTTTCTCCAAGCTTTAGAGCCTGGTAATGAGCACCACGGAGAAATGAATCACCACCTTGTGATACAGATAGGCCGCGGAAGAGGAGTCATTTGAGCTGGGTTTATCCCCTAAAGGTTAATTCCCACATGTTACCTTGCTTTAATTGTTTTCCTTCGTCTGCTGATGGATTTGCCTCACTGAAGGACATTAAACACTTCCTTCCTTCCTTCCAGGAACAAAAGCTGTTAACAGTGGTTGAAGCACCGCAAGGTGAGAAATGAAGATGTGGTTTGGCTTTCATGGCTTCTATAAAGCTTTTTTAGCATAGAGAGCGGAATTCCAGCGACATTCCAAAGGGTTGTCTGCAAATATGGGGATGGGAGGAAATAAATTGAGGAAAGGCACCTGAAAACACTGTGGTTCCTTCTCCTAAGCTCCGGTGGGTTTGGATTTATTTCTGCCCTGTTTTGGTGGCAGTGATGGGCTGGGGGTGGCCAGAAGGAAGGAGAGCTCCCACTCAGACTTGGGGACACCTTGAATACTGCAGGGTTCCCATTTTAGGATTTTGACATTTACGGGAGCTTCTGTTCAAGCTTTTCATGACAAAAATACAATGATTTCATGGAAAGTGAAAGTCAAAACTAAACTAAGAGCAAAATCAACCCTGAATGTTTTTACCTCATGGAAATGAAACATTTTGATACTGTCAAAACAAACTGAGAAAGTTGAAACAATCTGTTTTGATACTTCCCAGTTGAAATCAACACTTTTCCTTCAAAATGTTTTGATTTCAGTCCGACTGCATTTTCCTGTGGGGGAAAAAACTCTACAACATTCTCCTGAGACGTTTCTGACTGGATGTGGTGCTGGATTTATCACAAGAGCCTCGGAGCCGGTCTGGAGGACTGGTTAGGGAGCAATGCACAGTCAGACTGGACATGGAAAATGCATCCATTATCTCTGTATTATGATGGAAAAGGAGGAAAAGGCATCCAGTATATTCCAATAGACTAGGAGAGTGACCCTTAGGAAAACAGGAAGATGGTGGTATCTCAAGCTCTTTCATCTTCACTTGGAAAGTGTCCTGCAGAAGCCAGAGCCACTGGACTCTGTGCAGGGATAATGGGATGAGGTGATGGATGGTTAACAGGCCTCAGAGCAGGGATTTGCAGAAATAAATTACTCTAAGTGTAGAAAAAAGAGAAGAAGGAATCAGAGGAATTTGTCACCAAACTGTTCTTGATCTTCAGGAAAGACAAGGAAGGACTGACATAGGAAATGGAATTGTGATTGCAGTATCTGAATTAATGTCCTAAGGAAAATGGGATATGGGTGCCTGGGTTTATAACCTCACCCCTAGGTGCATCACATTCCTTGAGGGAGGGAAAATCTCCCTGGGATCGGTATCTGAAGGATTGGCCTCGTGGTGCCTGGTCAGTGCTGAGCCCCAGCTGTGCCAGCCCTGGCACCAGCACCAAACCCAAAGTGCCACCACCAAATCCTACAGGGGAAGGTCCTGAGGCCCCTGGTCACAAATAAAACCTCACAAAGAGGAGCTCCTGCTCCTCTGTCTATCCACAGGCCTTTCGGGTCAGCAAAACCCACAGGAGAGCTCAGTGGGCTGTAAATCCATCCAGGCGCTTCGGAGGTGATCCCAAACACAGGAGTGTGGATTCTGTGCCCTCTGCAGCCTCACTTTTAGAGCCAGCTCCCCCTCCCTCCCTGGCTGCCTGACCCTGATCACCCAAGAACAAAAGGCAAAGTTTCCTCTGCTTTTCTTTCAACTCCTGGTTTTGACAGAGCACACGCCTCCAACCCCAAATTCCCGGCATGTGGCTGGCTGATGTTCATGGAGACAGGCGTGCACTTCATGCCATTCCTGCACTGTCATTATCTCTCAATCTCCTGGTGACACAAACCCGAGAATTCCTTTTTTGTGTGCTTTGCTGCCCACATTCCCTTCAGGAAAGAGGATTGCTCTGTTGCATTCAACACCCAGTAATGATCCAGCTGCTCTGGGGTCACAGAATTAAACCATTCCCTCGTGGTGCTGGGAGAGGAACATTATTACCTCCACAGCAAGGTCAGACCTCTTCCTCTGTGTTAATTAATCACTAAAATTAAATAGTTTGTTCACTAATATAGGTCCCAGGGAAAGCCAGTCACTTATTAGCACGAGGCAGGGAGCCAGGTGGAGCCTGACACGAGCCATGGAGGTCTGTCAGGACCTCTCAGGCTCAGCCTTGGGCACCACCCTGACTGTTTCAACCAGGTATTTCCCTTCAGGGATGTGGGCACTGCTGCTCCATGAAGTGCAATGCTGGCAAGGAGGAATTAGCCAGAGCCTTGAAGGTCTCATCCACAGATGAGGCAGGTCTGTAGAAGGACCCCTATGGATAGACTTTGAATCAGGGTACAGAAGTTGCCTGAAATCATGGAATTATGGAAGGATTTAGATTGGATGTGAGGTTTAAACCATCCAGTCCCATCCCTGCCATGGGCAGGGACACCTTCCACTACCCCAGGTTGCTCCAATCCCCATCCAACCTGGCCTTGGACACTTCCAGGGATCCAGGGGCAGCCACAGCTTCTCTGGGCAACCTGTGTCAGGGAATCATCACCCTCATAGGGGAGGATTTCTCCCCAGTATCCCATCTAAATCAAAATGTTGGGTTTAGGTTTTGTAAGACAGAGCAGGGACCAGGTCTAGGAGGCAGAAACAACTTTCTTGTCTGGGCTAGCAGTCCCATGGGGCTGGCATTCCTTGCGCTGGAAGTGGGCTCTCCAGGGACTCAGACAGCCCTTGCTGAGAGCAGAATCTATGACAGATTTCATCTTTTCCTAAAATAGGAAAAAGAATTAAAACTCTCCTTTGGTTGGATGACTCCCTCTCTGAGCTCCATTAACTTTATTGACTCAACTCCAAGTACCAAGGTAGAGAAGTTTTCCTTAAACACCATCCAGTCCCACCCCTGCCATGGGCAGGGACACCTTCCACTATCCCAGGCTGCTCCAAGCTCCATCCAGCCTGGCCTTGGACACTTCCAGGGATGGGGCAGCCACAGCTTCTCTGGGAAACCTGTGCCAGGGCCTGCCCACCCTCACAGGGAAGAGTTTCGTCCCAATATCCCAGCTAATCCTGCCATCTGGCAGTTTGAAGCCATTCCTCCTTGTCCTGGCACTCCCTTCTCCCTGTTTCTTGTCAGCTCCTTCAGGCACTGCAAGACCACAACGAGGTCACCCTGGAGCTTCCCTTCTCCAGGCTGAACAATCCCAGCTCTCCCAGCCTTTCCTCCCAGCAGAGCTGCTCCATCCCTCTGATCATCCTGGTGCCTCCCCTGGACTCTCTCCAGCAGCTCCGTGTCCAAAGATGTAAATGATGTATCCCAGTGAATTCCACCTCAAGGCATGAGGATCCAGCTCCTGTCCCCATCCTGGCTGTGTGTGATCACCTCGACTGCAGAGCAGCACCTTTCCCCAAGACATCCCCAGAAACACCTTGCCTTCCTCCACAACACGCCTGGAATTGCTGGGCTAGGAAGGAGACATCTCTCCCATGGAAAGAGGCAGCGCATGGAAATACATGCCCCAGGACATGGGAGAGGAGCTGCCTCTGGTGAACACCGTGGCTCTGACTATCACAGCAGGATGGGGCTTTTTCTGGTCAGATACTGGAAAAAGAAGACGAAAAAATTCCACCTGTTTGTATTTTGCCAAGGGCCCCTCGGGCTGCTTACCTGTGCTGTAGACACTGACCTCCTGTCCTGAGCAGGGGTGTGGCGGAAGGCAAGGACAAGGGAGGGAATGGGAAGGGACAAAACCTCCAGGTGATGTGGAGGGGTTGATTAACAAAATGAAAATACCTAAAACAGACCCAGTGTGTGCAGGGTCAGCAGGGGTCTGTGGGACAGCATCTCCTCAGGACACTGTGGCGGACAGCTCAGGTCTGCTCCCACTGGAGTGGCTGCTCCAGCTGGACATGCTGACCTCCAGCCATGGGAGATAAAGGAATCTGTTCAAACCCTCTTCTTCAGAAAGGAAGGAGGGAAAGGCTCCATCTTCTCCAAACTAGCGAGGCCTGGGGTGGCTTTGGCACAGCTGGCACAGCCCATATGCCAACCCCCTCCAGCTGCCCACCGGAGCAGCTCCCAGGGGCTGGCAGCAAACTGGAGGCTGGGGTGAAAGGATCCTGATGGAACAGGGCAAGCCTGGCTCTGGGCAAGGCTTTGCTGAGCCTTTCTTTGAGCTTTGTCTATTCCAGCTTGGACTTGACAATATCCAAAATCCAGCTTTGATTTCTCCAGGGTATTTTGACTCAGCTCTGAATGACAGCAGGGGCAAAGATGCATCTTGATACATCTGGATGGAAAAGCCTCCTAATTCTCTTGAGAAAACTCCAGAAGGAATAAAAAAAGGAATTGTCCCTCTTGTTTGCCCAGGATTATGCTACAACTTCCACTGCTTTCATTTTCAAAGGATGTTTTTCCACCAAACTGACTGTTGTGGTGGATTTTTCAATCTATCCTCTCCCTGCATTTGCAGGTTTAATTTATTTGATTTCAAACCTGAAGATATCCATGAGAACACAGGTTTGGCCACCAAACTGAATTCCAGTGAACCTCCTGTAGACAAAATCCCGCTCGTTGATGGCACAAAGGACACCACAAACTGATGGCTGTGGTGGGTTTGTTCCACTCCATTCTCTCCCCATGCTCTCACAGTTAATTTCTTTGGTTTCAAACCAGAAGATATCCATGGATTTGGCCACCAAATTGAAGCTTCTGTACACAAAAACCAGCTTGCTGACAGCACGAGGGGTGTGGGTTATTCCCTGTCTTGATGCTCCAGATACAATCCCTTTTATTGGAAAATTCCAGCTGTTCTCCAGCGATTTCCACCTCTGCCGCACCACAAGGTGACTGCGGAATGTCTGCATCCCTCAGAGTTAGATAACAATTATTGGCAGATATAAATAGAGGTTTTCAGCAGCGATATTGTTTAGTATGCTAAATGTTGCTTTCATTCGCCGGTTCAATTGGAAGTGAATTCCTGTCATGCACAGAGCAAAATAGATCAATTATATTACTACTAATTATTGTTATTATTTTAAACTGTGCTTCTCCAGCAGATTTAACAAATTTGTCAATCCTGCTCGTTCACCTCCTCGAAACAGAACCTGGCAGCCTTGCATGCAAATTAGCCTGGAATTTCAACAATAATTGCAACTCTTTCGTAATTATCTCACCCTAGACAGTCTCGATTTATCACTTCTAGGCCTAAAGGCTCCAACATCTTCATCTTCCAAAAGTATCGATACATCGCCCTATACGTTAAGAGCGAAAAAATTGCATTTTTCAGCAATCCTTGCTGTCAGAGGCAAAATAAATAGGAACAAATAACAATATTTTGGGAGAAAATGTATTTATAACCTGGTCAGAAATTTCTTGCTGGAAAACCAAACTTTTCCAGCAATATTTGGAGGTAATATGTTAAAAATATCAGAAAATATCTTTATTTTCCCTCCTGGCTCTGATAAATAGCCTTTTATATCTGTGTTTCTAGCACCAAAATAAAAGTTCAAAGCCCATAAACTATGTGACACCTTTCCTGCCTGCCTCTAACTCCATCTTTTCTCCATCAGGATGCCTTTATCAGAAGGTCATAAATCACAGGCTTTCCCATTAGGAAGCAGTGAGTGGGATAGGGCAGGTTTCATCTTCAGGTATTCACTTTTATAATTCACGGCTGCATTATTTACTCTTGCAGCTGCAATAATCCCTCTGAGGTCAAATATATGCACATATAAACCACCCTCAGAGCTGGAAAAAAAAACCAGAATAGAAACCTGTGGGTAATGGTGATGGGGAGACAGAAATTCTGGGTTTGGGAAGGTTTTTGAAGGCTCTGGGTGGTTGGATTTCCTCCTGAGGTGGACACTGGGAAGAACAAGGGGGTGAAAAGTTAAAAGAGAATTGAAAAGCAGAGGCTGTTCTGCACCAGGGAAGATGAAGAGGAACACAAACCCAGCCCAGGGCAGATGGGACAGGCATGGAAACTGAAACCACAGCCCTTTCCAAGCACAGCAGAAGCAGGAAACCTGCAGAGACAAGGAGGAAAAGAAGGAAAAAAGGAAAAGAGAAATGGATTATTCTGCTCGTTGTTCACAAGTAAGGGGTCTCCAGAAGCCCTGCCCCTGAGCCCCTGCTAAATGCTTCATTCAGCCTGGGCACCAGGGGAATGGACAAGGAGAAGTTTCCAACCAAGATCAGGGGAAATGCAGGATGATACAGACCACCTTTGGGTTCATGGGTGGAAAACAGGATTAAGGGAAGGGTTAACACCGCTGGGTAATTGGGATATTCTGGGGAAGGGTCCCCACCCTTCATAAATGGATAATTCCAGGGATGGGGCAGCAACAGCTTCTCTGGACAAGCTGTGCCAGGGCCTCACCGCCGTCATTGTAAAAAGCTTCTTCCTTATATCTGATCTAAACTGACCCCCTTTTAGTGTAAAACTGTCATCCCTTGTCCTCACATCCAGATGTTCCCCAGGACACAGAAGTGGGGGAAGGCAGGAGTGACCCTGAAGGCACTGAGGGCTGTGCATAGGGTGTGTCCAGACACCTCTAGAAAGACCTTTTCTCCAAGGATGCAGCTGGAAAGGAGTCCTAAGTCTTCTTCCTTTTTGTTCCCGTGCAGAGCCACCCTGCTCAGGTGTAATCAACCCCAGATTTAAACCTTGGGATGCCCTAGGAGGAAAGGCAGCTGCTCTGCCATGTGGCTCAGGTGGCTCCACATCCGATTTTGTGACCCTAAATTCCTTGGCTCCAACGTGTCCAACAGTGAAGAGCCACAGTGGAGCTGGAGAAGGAGCTCCCAGCACTGAATTCCAGCAGTAAGATGGCACCTGACATTACATGGTGTTAAAATCAAAGTAAAGCAGATGGAAGGGAAACAGCCTGGCTCGACACTCCCCAGGAAAGGACCTAAATTAGTTATTTCTCAGGAAAGGAGCTCTCAGAGCTGTCAGCCCAGGAGAGCGGCTCCGGCGGTGGGATTGTCAGGGGAGGGACAAGGAGTGAAACAAAGAAGTGCTGCTGCATCAGGCCAGGCTGCTCCTTTGTCTCAAACATTGTGCCACTGCAGAGATGTCATGGAGCAAGGAATAATTCCAACAGGATGGTGGGGAAGCAGCATCTGCCTGAGCCCAGGATGTTCAGTGGGAGCAGAGTTTATGCTGTCATGACTGATGTGGGGAAATGATCACTCCCTTCTTGAGATTCTCTGATGGGAAGGGGCTCCTGCCCTCCACCTCCCTTCTCTTCCCATCTCCTTTGATCCCAAATTTCCCCAGCGTGTTTATGACCCTCTCATTTGTCAGCCTGGCCAATGACAGCCTGGGGAGGGAGCAGGAGGGTACAAACAGATTTGATGCACGTGTTCAGACAAGACCCAAGCAGGTCATGCCTGTGGTGGGGCTTGGTGCCAGAGGCGAAGGGCACTGTGTGGTGATGGTCTGTGCCACGTGTGGAGGGCACTGTGCATGGTGGTGTTCTGTGCCAGATGTGGAGGGCATGGTGCTCAGTGCCAGATGTTGAGGGCACTGTGCATGGTGGTGTTCTGTGCCAGATGTGGAGGGCATGGTGCTCAGTGCCAGATGTGGAGGGCACTGTGCATGGTGGTGTTCTGTGCCAGATGTGGAGGGCACGGCACGTGGCTGTTCTCTGTGCCAGGTGTGCAGGGCACAGTGCTTGGTGGCAGATGTGGAGGGCATGGCACGTGGCTGTTCTCTGTGCCAGACGTGCAGGGCACAGTACTTGGTGGCAGATGTGGAGGGCATGGCACGTGGCAGTGCTCAGTGCCAGATGTGATGAGCACAGTGCTTGGTGCCAGGTGTGAAGAACATGGTCTGTGGTGGGGCTCAGTGCCAGATGTGGAGGGCACGGTGCACTGGTGTCAGATGTGGAGGGCATGGCCTGTAGCACTGGCTGCCAGCTGGAGCACCAGGATGCACAACCCGGGATGGGATGCACAGCCCATGATGGGATGCACAGCCCGGGATGGGATGCACAGCCCAGGATGGGATGCACAGCCCGGGATGGGATGCACAGCCCAGGATGGGATGCACAGCCTGGGATTGGATGCACAGCCCGGGATGGGATGCACAGCCCAGCATGGGATGCACAGCCCAGCATGGGATGCACAGCCCGGGATGGGATGCACAGCCCGGGATGGGATGCACAGCCTGGGATTGGATGCACAGCCCGGGATGGGATGCACAGCCCAGCATGGGATGCACAGCCCAGCATGGGATGCACAGCCCGGGATGGGATGCACAGCCCGGGATGGGATGCACAGCCTGGGATTGGATGCACAGCCCGGGATGGGATGCACAGCCCGGGATGGGATGCACAGCCTGGGATTGGATGCACAGCCGCTGTGTCCTGCTCCAGCAGACTGCCAGTTTTACATCTCCGTCGCTCAAAACCCATGTCATGAAGAGGAACCATTTCGAGTCACACAAAAATAGACAAAATGTAATAAATGCAAAGGAGAATTATGTGGAAAATCCTGGGAGGGAGTGTTCACCTCGCCGGTGAGACGCTCACACTCTACTTCTTCATGAATATTTAGAAACAAGCAGGTTGGCTCCAAGCGTCAGCCTAAATGGACACACTTTTCCTTCCTATAAATATTCCATTTGATTCCCAGACAGCAGAATGCAGACAAGTAACAGCTCAGACCTCCAAAGCCCCGTCTCTTGCACCCTGAAATTGGTTTATTTGGACTGTAAATTCTTCTGGGCTCTGTGATAAAGATCCTTTGCTTTCATCTTCCTCGGAGGTTGCCAAATCCGAGTGATAGGGTGACCTGGAAAATAATGGGGGACTGTTGTAAATATTTCACACTTTTTCTGGAACCAACAGCAACAACTGATGCTGGAGTGAAGTGAAATGCAGGGAATGGTTGGATCAGAGAGAATCGGGTCTGAGGACAGCTCGTTTTATTGGCATCTAGCAACTTAAGATTTTGTCCTTGGAAAAAAAAACTACTCTGAGGACAAAGCACTCCTTCTAGAGAAGAGGAATTGTGAATCAGATGGAAAGGACAGTATGGTATTCATCCTTTTATCCTGCTCCTGGAGGGTAAATTGGGGGTTCTTTCGTTCCTAAAGTGGTTTGGGTTTCAGCCAGCCCAGGGGAGCTTTGCTGCTCCAGACTGGAGGAGAAGCTGGAATTTCAATGGCCAATGGGGAACAATGTCACTGCAGTATGGACACCTCAACCCTGGCAAGATGGGAATGCTGCTGGAGGAGTCAACAGGACAATTCCCTCTCCTCTCCATCAAGACCAAATGTTTGCTGACTGCTAATGGGATTTACCATCTTCCCAAGCCCTGTTTGCTTCCAGGCCCAGCTGACACCCAGTATCCGATAGGGAAGAGCCACTAATTCATTTGGAATCACTTATTTGATTAATTAGAGCTGGTTTTTACAGTGCAGCACAGTGGTTTTTGGAGTCTGGCAACTCTGCAGTGCTTCCTGTCTCATTCCTGCAAGTCAATCCTGGCCAAGAGATTTCACTTCCAGGCAGATGTTGTGAATGGATGAGGTTTCCGTGTGCCTGAAGGCTAATGGCCTCTCACCCATGTCAGTCCTGCTTTGAACCTGCACATCCCAAAGAAAGAAAGAACCATCAGGAATTATGGATATGTCAGGTCTGTGAGCCACAAATGGTCTCCAGCCTGGCTTGGGGCAAAAGTACCCAAATTGTGGAAGGAGTTGCTTTCCCTGAGAGCTGTTGATGCTCCCACCTCGTGTTGGGTTTCCTGACCATTCTGTTTGGATGCTCAACCATTCCAGAAAGTGGGTCCAAAGACATCCTTGTGCCAAACATCTCATTGTGTCCCAAGTTATCTCATTTCCTGAGGGTTTCAGCAGCAAAATCACTGTCACTTTCCCAATTTGTCCAAGATCAAACACCTCTGTTTAAACTGTTAATGCGAGACCAGGGGTCGTCAGAAAACCTGAGGCATAGCTCTGGCTCTGCAATGTTACAGCAAAAAAAAAAGTTTAAAAGTTGTTTTTTGAGGCAGCTCTCAAAGAAAAATAAGTGCACTGACAAATTCTGAGCAAATGAAAACTGGGATTTGGTTCTATTTATACCTTTAGCAAATCCACAGACAATATAAATGAATTTGAAATACAAAATGGAACGTATTAGGCAGACTGGTGAGAGAGAGTTACATCTCCTTCCTACAGCAGCACGCAGTAATCCAGCCAAAATATTTCAGAACTAATTACTCTACAGCCTTCTAATCCCTAGTAGAGGAAAAAAACCCACCCCATATATTTTGGGAAGTTCATTGGAAGCATCTGTTTAAGATGTCGTTAATCCTTCATTGCAAACTCCCTGGCTGGCTGATAATGAAACAGCCCTGTTTGTGCTCCGTGTGTTGAGACCCAAAACTCATCTTGGTTAAAGCTGATTATTCCATACAAAGGAACATAACTCAATCCCTTTTCTTCTTGCTTTGCTTTTCTTTCTTCTGGTGAGAACTTTTCATTCCTCCTTCGCTTTTCCAGACGGCAGCTGGCAGCAGAAAACGGCTTTAATCTCAAATTTCAGGATCAATATGGGAAGGGCACTATTGATTTTGGCACACTGGGATGACCCCGGGGGTCCACAGCAACCACAGAGGACTTTTGATGTTTCTGGACCTTCTTCAAGTAGAATTTCTAAAAACCTCCCACCCTCCTGAAGCTCAGCCAGGAGGAGTTTGCCTTGCTGAGCAGCAGCACAGCGGTGTCCTGGCACGATCCAGTGGGGAGGCGTCTGCCTCTGGAGCTCAGAGCAAGGGAAGGTGAAAAACACCCTTGTGCCTAAGACAGGTTAAAGAAATCTGTTGGAAAACCATTTCCATGGTGCTGGAAATGCAGCCAGGCCATGTCTCCAACCGGAGCCCTGGTCCTGCCATTCCTCTTCCAAGAGCATTTGCCAGCACCTTAAATCTCAGACTTCCTCACTTTGGAGTGGCTGACTTGAGTTCTCTTGAACCATCTGTGTTTCTCTGAGATTTTAGCTGATATTTTGGAGAGGTCTGGATTCAATTCCTCTAACGTTTCCAGCCCAGCTAAGATCACTCCTGCACTTTGGGGTGAGTTTGGGATGTTGCCCAGAGCAAACAAAAGAGGAGCTGTGGGGTTTTTCTTTTGCTTTTTGCTTTTTTTTCGCCTATAAATTTGACGAATTTCAGATTTACGCTTGTGGAGTCTGTACATTTTTCCATCTGATTAAAGAGGGATGAGGAAGGAAATGGATTGCTTGGAGCTGCCAGGACAGCATCCATCTCTTCCTGCAGCCACCGGCTTGGGACAAATTAAAAGTTCTCTCAGGGCTCAGTTTTTCACACCTTTTGAGGACACCTACACCAGGATTCCGTGACTCACCAAGCTGGGGGCCTGTCTCTCCCTCCAGCAGCCCTAAAACTGCATGACCACCCTGAGGAGAACGGATGTGAGACTGGTGTGTGTCCCATCAAGCCTAACTGAGAGTCAGGTGTCCCAAAGATAACAGGAATCATTTTCTTATCTCCAAAAAGCATCTCAAGCATAAAAAGGAGGTTTTGCAGGAACTGGTCTTGAGTCCGGTCCCACAAACACTTCTGGGGGATGAGGTGGAGACTTCCAGACTTCCCAAACTGTGTGGTTTGTTCTGCTGTGGAAGAGTCTGTAGAGGACAGGAGGATGGAGTTTGAACACAAGGGGATGCTGATAAGGCAATAAAAAGGTTCAAAAATAAAAATAGAATGGAATTTATCAGGGATGAGGGCAAAGTCTTGGAGCTGGACTGCAGGGATGAGCTCCTGTCTGCCATTAGCAACTGGAAAAGTCTAGGGGGTTGTCACCCATCAGGCACAGCCCTTAATCACCAACTTCCCATGGCTGTGAACAGGATCTGGATCCTTCCAGGGGTGTATAACAGGGAGGCAAAATATAATCAGGCTGGGCAGGGGTCCCCAGGTGCTGTCTCCCAGTTTTCCCAAGGAGGTGGATGGAGGGAGCCAAGGGGGGCAGCAGAAGTGGGCAGAGAGGTAAAAAACACACCAAGGAAGGAAAAACTGAGGGAATTGGGGCAGATGAATCCACAGAAAAGGACATTACAGGGGAAACACTCCATGCTATGGGAATGTAAATTTAGTGGAGGCAAAGCAAAGAAGGTTTGGTTTGGTGAGTCCAGGGAGGACTACAGGGTGGGAAGTGCAGCACGTTCTGGGAAAAGGGACACATTTGAAAGATTAGTGTGTCTTACAGGCAAAAATATCTCCATGCTGGTGGGTGGAACTGGAGACTTTGGGAATACCAGAAACACGAAAAGATTTTTCTAAACATTGGTCCAAAATAATTTATTTTTTTTTACAGAAGAGCCTTATATTTTTGTAGTTTTCTTCTGAAAAGGAAAAACGAGCCCAAACTGTGCAAACTTTGCCTTGTGACACACTGAGATTGGCAACTTGGTTTCCTGCCTTCAAGTCAGCCTCGTTGTGCAGCTAAAATAAACCAAAACAATGCTGGGAGGGGGCGATTTTCTTTTTATTTCACTGCTGAAACCCAAGATGAAATATTTCCACTGGCCCAAGCTGCAGCACCACCAACTGTTCCACATTCCCTGCTCACTAAAATGTGCTCAAGTGTGGCCAGATTCCCGCTGAGGGTGGGATGGAGGGGGAGAAGAACCAGTCTGGATCCTGCAGCTCATCTCCGGGTGGAGGAGCTGTTCCTGCCACACTTCCTGGTCCAACAGGAGGTTGGAAAGCTGCTTTTTTGGTGTGTTTTGAAGTTAATGGGATTGATGCCTGAAAGTTTCTGAGCAGGAAGCCCTTTTTTGGTGAGAGAAGATGTGTACATGGCTGGCAGAGGGACTTTCAGCTCACATCTCACTCAAAGTTCTTTCAGTTGCTTGGGCAGAGAGGTTTTGGCATCTTGTGGCACTGTCAGGAGAAACAGAGCTGTTAATGATGGGTGCAAGGCACCTCATGTGTGCCAAACAGCAAAACTCATCCGAAATCCTGAGCTCTGGAGAGGTGGGAAATCAGATGTTGGCATCTTCCTAAACCACAAGATTTCTTTTGAGCTCTGGAAACTTTGTAGACAACAGAAAAGAGACGAACAGATAACAAAGGGTTCCCTTCCCAAAGCAGAACAATAAAGGCCATTCGTTCATCATTTGAATTTCTTGCCTAATGAAATTGGATACAGCCTGAAATCTCCCCTAAGCCAAAGGCTAATTCATTTCCACGTTTGAAATGCGTGTTATCAATTACTGACTGCAGATCTAATGATTTCCAGAGCTGGTTTCTGATACCAGGGCCTTTGAGGATTTATTGATCATGAGTCTATAAAGTCAGTTTTGAACTGTAGCCTGAATTCATCTCAGGAGTGTGCACCCACTACTGGGGCTTTGAACCACAGCTCAGCCAGGCACATAAACATCTCCTTTTTCTCATCAGCACAGCTGGAATGCAACCTAAATTTAAGAGTTGCTCCACATCTCCTGGAGGACCAAGGTGTGCAAGGGCATGGGGTGAGATGCAGGAGTGTCACAGGGAAGGTCACCACCATCTCTCCACCCAGTCTGGAAGTCAAAAATGTCCAGAGTACCTCTCCAGGCTCTGATATTTGTGAATCTTTAGCATGACATGGTAATTACCCAGCACTAATTTAATGAGGGCAGAACCTAAAGTGCTCCCCAGCTTGGCTCTCAGAACACATGGATTCCCTAAGCTGAACCATCAAAATGTCTACCTGATGTCAGCAGCCAGAGCAGTAGCTTTAAATCTGAATATATGGGTTTTCAGACCAAATATATGCATCTGAGGTGGTGATCTTCTCACAGGAGCTGTCCCTCCCTCCTGCCCTCCACATTCTGCAGAAATGCCCTTCACACCACTGGTTTTCAGAGGTTTTTAACCTGTTATAGCCACATTCACAGGCTCGTGCTCTCAGGGTGACACTGAGAAGTCCCTGACACCCTGCTTTAGCCTGAAGCAAGAGAGAAACATAAGACATCAAGGCTGGCCACCAGTCCCAACTTATCCTTGTCAGAGCTTGCAGCATCCTGGGAGAAACTGGGGCGGGTTTTCCTCTGGTTGGGGATTTGGGAGGGCAGTTTCAGTATTTTTGCCTGCTTTTTGTCAACACAAAACTCCCTCTGTCATCAGGTGTTTGCAAAACTTCCACCTGTGCCTGGCTTGGCCCCCAGAGCCTCTGGTTTTCCCTTTCTCCCATTTGCAGTTGGTCAAAGTGTCGGATTTGCCTTCCAGCAGAGGGAAGGGTGATAATCACAGGAGTTTTTGCTCCTCCTGAGCACAGGGATGGTGATTTATGGGGTTTGTGATGGTGCTGTGTGTCCCAGCAGGGCTGGTTATTGAGGACCCCAGCACGTGTCCCTTTGTGCTCATCCATCACACGAGGGATGTGTCCCACTGGGCTCTGTGGGACATTCCCTAGGGACACCCCAGGCAGAGCCTGGTGCAGAAGCTCCTGTGGGTAGATCATGATTCCTACTAAAGCAACAAGATGCTGATTTAATTATTGGGATGGTTTTATTGGGTTTTGTAAAAGAACAGACCCTGTTCTCATTCCCATATCCCCACATGGCAGCTTGCTTTTTTCCCCCACTTTCTTCTCGTATCTTATAAACCCAGCTCCATATTTTCTTAACAGGGAAAATTTATAGAGCCAGAACTCCAATCATTATAAATCACGCAGAGCACACAAACACAAGAGGCGAAAAGTAACCGAGAACATTGCAAATCATTCAGTGTCAATAATCTCCGTTGTTATTTGCAGCCAGCAAAGGAAATTGGACTTTTTAATATGTAACACATTAACCTGAGTGTCTGCCTAAATGGAGCTGCGTTTTTAATGTGTTGACATATTCACACAAGTGCTCTTTCTGTAATTCCCCCAACCTCAACATAACAATAATATTGTTCCATCATTAGCAGGCCTTCAAAGAAGTATTAATTCTCCCTAATAAAATAGTGAGTAACGCCCTTAGCTGTGGCCTCGCCACACCAAGTCCACGGCATTCACCCGGGCACACCTGTGGCTGCTTGGACTTCAGGGCTGTGGAGAGCACAGGTGTGTGCTGGGGAGGGTGCAAACAATAATTCCACAGTTTGGTGCACTGGATTGCAATGACAGAGGGCAGGATGGCTAAATTCATAGAATCATGGAATTCCAGACTGGTTTGTGTTGGAAGGGACCTTAAAGACCATCTAATTTCAAGGGAAGGAACACCTCCCACTATCTCAGGTTGCTCCAAGCCCCGTCCAACCTGGCCTTGGACACTTCCAGGGATGGGGCAGCCACAGCTTCTCTGGGCACCCTGTGCCAGGGCCTCAGCACCCTCATGGGGAAGGCTTTCTTCCCAATATCCAATCCAATCCTACTCTCTGTCAGCTTAAATCCATTCTCCCTTGTCCTGTCACTGCCTGCTCCTACTCTTACAGTGTTATTTTTCATCTGGTGAGGTAGTTTATTACCAGTGTGGGGGATTTGTGGCCAAGCAGATGCTCCAAAGGCCATGGGATGAGGTATGAGGATTCTGACCACGCTGCCGTCCCAGTCTAAGTCCCTGGAGCTTGTGCCCAGCTCCAACACACTCCTTCCAGGATTCACAGCAGGGGAGAGGAAAATCTGGGATTCAGAGGCAGGGTCTGACCCAGCTCCATGGAGCTCAGCAGAGTACACCATGTCTCTGGACAGAGGAACGCTGATGCCACATCAGCTGGATACTCTGGGAATGAACACTGGGAATTGCTTCCCGTAATTGCACTGGAGAAGCGGGGAGTGGTCAGCTCTTTTCTGCCCCCTCCTCCCGTGGCTCTCTTTATTTTGCTGCGTTTTTTCCTGGTTTAATATGGAGTTTTTATGGGCAGAATGTGCTCAGGATGGTGCATAATGGGCCCAACTGTGCAGAAATGTCATGCATGCGAAATCTATGCAAAGCCCCTGCTATGCCTTCGCCTGAATCAATTTAAAGAAGACGCTCCATAAAACAGGATAAAGCCAGATTAAGTGCATACAAATGAGGCAGCCCAGGCAAGGCTTTCAGGATTTGTTCGAGGCAGATGGAATACAAATGGAGACAGGAATTGCACCGGTGCATGTGTAAAACACACTTGGCAGATGCACCCAGAGAGGGTGGAGGGGAGAAAAGCCTCACGAGAAGCCCCCTCTGCAGAGGTCACCTGAAGGCAGACAGGACAAAATGCCAGACATGAGGCCCATCTTCCTTCCCAGCTACAGTTTTCCAGCAAATTCCCTGGAAAGCAGGGCAGGTTTCTGCGGCAGAGCAATGAGAAGCAGAGGCGTTACATGGATTCAGCTGGGGGAAAAGCCCATCAGCAGCGCTGTCCTGGTGTTATTTGCTTTGCTTCCACATTTATTTGATATTATTCGATCATTTTCAGCTCCCAGCCTGCTGCAGATTTTCCCCCTGACAGCGTGTAACAGCCTCCACAGGATGGTGATGCCATACGTGGCAAGGCTGGGATGCAAAATATCCTGTGAAATAAAGCAAGCAGATTGGGAACTTCTGTTCTCATCAGCTGAGAACAAGGGAAGCGCCTGGAAAATTGATGAAAGACTTTTTTTTCTTTTTTTTCTCCCCACAATTAGCTGCTGGAAATCAGTGCCAGGAGATTTTGCTGAGTCTGAGAACTTGGCAGGCTGCAAAAACTGAATGGGACATGTACGTGGATGACAAGCATACCTTGTGACAGGGATTTAGGGAGCCCCAGCAGGGGCTGTCATCCACAGGCTTAGCTCAGGAAGGGCTTTTTGCTTCAAATTCCTGAGGAAATGTGGTCCCACCATTGGCTTGCCAGTCTGTGTCCATGGGGCAGCCTTTAGGTTCTTCCTTCATGGAGTGATTTGTGTCTTCTGGTCATGTCCCACTGGAATCACAGAATGGGTTGGGAGATCACCCTGCTCCAACCCCTGCTGTGGGCAGAGAACTTTCCACTAGAAGTGGAAAGTTGAGTTATGGGCTCCATAACTCAAATATAATTCCCTTGCTGGAAGAGCTGTGGAATATCAGTGGTCAGGTAGAAATGAAGACGCTCTTCCAGTGTGTCCTGTGAACATCCCAGTTCCTCCCTGTCTGGATAGAACCATTGCTAAATCAGGAGGCAGACTCCTCTGGGCATTGCACTATTCATGGAAACAGTCCATGTTTTTCATGGGTACTTTGGGAAAACAACGTGTCCTCGGGCTGCTGGGGAGAAACTCACTTGGAAACGGAGCTCAGGACCTTCAGGCTTGACATCAGAAGTAAAAACCCCTGTGAGGAGGAGCTGCTGCTGTGTTTTGTGTGTGTCCCAAGGAAGTAAAGGCTGGTGGAAATGCGGGTCTGCCCCACACGGCACCAAAACCCATCTGCTCTTTTGTTTGGGGGCATATTTTGGAGAAAATTTATGCTGAATCTATTTAGACAGTCCTAAATATTTCATTGGCACTGCTGAAGATATTCCCACAACTTCAAACCAAGCATATGGCCCTAGGAGGAACAGAGGAATGGGAAGTAATGACTACTAAACTCCAAAAAATATCTGCAGTTCCCTTCCAGCAGAAAAAAAAAGAAAAAGGAACATTTAATACTGGTTATTACAGAAAGTTAATGAATGCAGAAACTTATGTAATTGGCAAGTCTGGACTTATTTTGAGGCCACACCTCCAATCCTGGGTTCAGTTTGGGGCCCCTCATGACAAGGACATGGAGAGGCTGGAGGTGTCCAGGGAAGGGAACGGGGCTGGGGAAGGGTTGGAGCACCAGGAGCAGCTGAGGGAGCTGGGGGGGCTCAGCCTGGAGCAAAGGAGGCTCAGGGGGCCCTGCTGGCTCTGCACAGCTCCTGCCAGGAGGGGCAGCCGGGGGGGTCGGGCTCTGCTCCCAGGGAACAGGGACAGGAGGAGAGGGAACGGCCTCAGGCTGTGCCAGGGGAGGCTCAGGTTGGACATCAGGGAAGAATTTCTACATGGGAAAGGTTGTCCAGCCCTGGCAGAGGGATTTAAAAGCCGTGTGAATGTGGCACTTTGGGATGTGTGTTAGTGGTGGCCTTGGCCTTGACCTTGGCTGGGGAATGATTGGGTTTGAGGAGTTTAGAGGACTTCTCCAAGCTAAACAATTCCATGATTCTGTGATTCTGTGATTCTGTGACTGTGGTTCTGTGTTGATGTTGTTGGCAGAGATGATTTTTTTGTCAAACTGTTCATTGTCCAACTGTTCAACCCTTGGAGAGGAACCTTGTGTGGACAATGAACACCTGGAAAACGCCCCATGGGTGGGAGTTCACCTGCTGTGGTTCGGGTCCACATGGTCACTAAAAACTGGGAGATCTCACAAAGCTTGACTTTCCAAGTAGGAAAAGCTGTTCCTGCTCTTCCAGAGGTCATTTATCCTGAGGAAAACTGGGAGATGAAGCCCCGCAGCCTGTGGAAACACACCCCCACAGTTTTTATTTGTGTTTTCTCTGCGTATTTCCTTGGACAGCTGTGCCAGGGATACAGCCATGTGTTATCCTGCCCAAAATCAGGGAGCTCCTGGGGTCTGCCGTGGTGGCTCCGTAAGCCAAGGGATGCAAGGACTAGGCTGGGCAGGGGGAGGAGAAATCCCTTCTACCTCTGCTGCAGCTCTAGCTGTTTCAAGCTGAGTAATTCAGGGTTTAGATTTTAATTAAGGTGTCTCTGGTGCTGACAATTTCCCTGCCTTCTCCAGAACAACAAACCCTTCATTTAAACATGAGATTCATTTTGGCTGCGAGCCTGAACTGCGCCTTGTCTGTTGGAGGAGTACCCAGAGATACCAAGGGTGACCAGATGAGTTCCTGTGGGCTCCTCAGCCAGGTCAGTTCTGCTTCCCTTTGCTTCCTGCTCTGAGCAGGAATGTTTTGCCTCAGTGGGAAGTGGCCTTGGACACTCAAGATGCCGCTACATGGGGAATTTTCCTTAGTTCAAACCAATGATTCAGGAGACAGAGGCTTGGTGTGGGGAGTGGGTTGGTGGCTTGTTTCCCCACAGACCTGGAAAAACGTGTCTGTGTCCTGTTTCACAGATCCCTAGTTCATGGGAAGCTCATGCCTAGCCCCTCCTTCCACAGGTGAACCACAGCCCTCAGCCACCCTCAGTATTCCACACATGGGGAAACTTTGGAAAACCTTTGCTTTGCCTGTCTTTTCTCCTTACAGACCAGGATGTTTCCAGTCCTCCTCTGCCTTGTCCCTCCCCATGGTGATTCCCGTCCTTCCCAGCTCTCCTAACCACATGCCATCAAGGGACACTGTTTCCCAGTGATATCTCCTTTAGCTTTGTTAGGAGTATTGAACGTAATTCTAGCAGACTTGTTTTCATTGAAATATTCTTTTCCCCAGCATAAAGGATTTCTAGAGAGACTTTTAGACTTATATTTCACTTGATGAGCTGTTTTCTTGCCAAAAAAAATAAAAAGGAAAGAAAGAGAGGGGAGAGACAGGGATGGATTTCGAATGTGTGAAAAGTATTGCTTCAGGATTTTCTCCCTGTGACATGGTTCCCTTAGGAATTACCTCGCTGTTTCATTTCCATGTTTTTTATTGCTCAGCCTCACAGAAATAACATTTCTTTGTTTAACAGCTGACCCAGCTGGGAATGCAAATCAAGGTTGCTCTGGGTCTGCATCACCTGTGCTTGGAGCAATGCCCATGCCCTGGGCTCCTGCAGCAGCTCAGCAAAACCTGAGAGGGTTTTGGGATTCCCCAGGAAAGACAGCAGATGGAAAGCAAAGAATGTGACAACCCAGCAGAAAATAAATTATATTCCCTGGCTTTTGTGTGGATCCCAGGAGGGCTTGGGAACATACATGAAGTGAAATGTCCCCCTAGAACTGGAACCGGAGTGGGGCATAAAGTGAGTCCAGCCATGTCCAGGCATCCCCTGGGACAAATATCCCATGAAACAGCGATTGTGAAGGAAAGGAGCAGACAGCCCATGCAGGACATTCCATGGGATTTTATACATCCCTAAGGAGAGATAATTCAGAGCTTTCCTCACAGCCTCAGTGTGCTGCCAGACAGCCAAAACAAGGGACAGCTTCCACGTCGCACACGTTTCCTTCCTGATGGCAGCCCCTGGTGTCCAATTCCAGAACCCTTCCAGCTCACAATTAGGACCACAGAATCGTGGAATGGTTTGGGTTGGAAGGGAACTTAAAGATCACTTCATTCCACTATCCCAGGTGGCTCCAAGCCCCATCCAACCTGGCCTTGGACACTTCCAGGGATGGGGCAGCCACAACTCCTCTGGGCAACCTGTGCCAGGGCCTCCCCACCCTCACAGGGGACAATTTTTTCCCAATATTCCATCTAAACTTCCCCTCTTTCAGTGTGACCATGGGTTCATTAGAGCTGGGAAGGCACAAAGAATCAGGGCCTGTAAAAGTCTCTGTCAGCTCCAGGATCCTGGCGAAAAGCTGTCAGTATCCTGATAAAGCCTCTGCTCCTGATTGTATCTCAGGGAAGGGTGTTTAGGCCCCACAGGAATGGCTAAAGAGGAGGTGAATCCTGAGGGAGCCCCAGAGCCTCCCTGAGTGCTCCATAGCACCAAGGGACTGAGGAATGAGAGATTTCACTCTCAAGGGCCTTAACAGAGACACACGCCAGGGATGCTTTATAAATCACTGGAAAAAAAGATGGAAATTGGTGCCTAGAAGGTCACAGAGTAGAAAGTCAGGCTGGGCCCAAATCTGGCTCTTCCAAGTGTAGATGTGGTGCTTGAACTGGCACATCTTCCTTCCCACCCCCAAATGGCTTGTACCTGGGAAAAGTGATGCTTTTGACTTCCCATGAAGGAGCAGGCAAATTATCCTGATGAGAAGGGAGCAATCACCTCGAAGCTGCATCTCTCATGGGGAAGAAACTCCCACTCTGCCGTCACGAACATGTGGCTCTTCTATTTGTCATTTCCCCCTTCTTTAAATGGCACTTTTGAAATAGGAAAGTCTGAATTGAGCTGGTTTAGTCCCTGTTTGGATAATGGAGAGTCACCCACTCCATCCAGGAGCTTCCCTCAGCCTGGGGCAGCTCGAGCCAGGACACCCCGGAGCAGGTCCCACTCCACTCCTGGTTGTGGCAGGCCCTCGTGGAGGGACAAAAGCCATTTTAGGAGCATGTAGGAGAGGTAAGCCTTGTTTTCCTCCTGCAGCAGCAGCTGCCTGGAGCTCTCCTGGATGCTGCTCATTTGCAAAGTCACCCTTGGTCATTTATTCCGGAACCTGCCGAGGAACAGCTGCTCCGACCGGAACCGTGGCAAATCCTCTGCGGGGCTCTCCAGACTCGGGGCAGGGGATTTTTGGTAAGCAGAGGGAGGAAAAGGTGAAGGTGACGGGAGCTGGGGGTTTGGACACAGAATAGCCAGAATAGCCTGATGCACAGTTGTTGCTGGGGCTGCAGCTTTGCTTAGGGGTGCTGGTTGGAGAGTAACAGCCAAGCACAATTCCTTTGGGATTTATCCTGCAGTGAGCATTTTAAGTTTTCTGCTGCCTCTTTCCTCTTGCCCTGGTGGCACCACCTCACTCAGCTGTACAAGTCAAACAGGCTCTGAACTGTCCAGTGAAGATCAGGGTTTGGTGTCCAGGGTCTACCCAGTAACAGCAGCTTCCCAAAGAGGCTCAGGAAAACCTTCTGGGAAAGACAGGGAGACAGCGCTCCTGTGAGAAGGGACTGTGCCGTGACAGAAGGTCCGAGCAGTGTGTATGGGGAGGATCAGACCCCATAGGGCTGAGGGCTGTGGTTAGGCACCTGGAGCAGGAGAAAAAATCCTGATGGAGTTCCGGGACAACTCTGTTGCTTAAATGTACAAAAGTACTTTTGTATCTCCATCTGGCTGGGCTGAAGGAAGCATCGGAAGGACCCGGCTCCATGGCTGTGCTCCTCACTAGCAATGAGCATCATTAAAACCCAGGAGCTTTCCAATAACAATCAAAGATCAAGAGAAAAGTTAAAGGCCTGGCAAGGTGGAAACTGAGATTGCTGAGGATCCCAGGAAATTAAAATTCTGTTTTCAGCCTCAGCCAAATCATGTAGCCAGCAATGAGACTGGGAGCTGCTGGTCCCCAGTCCAGGCCCCTGGCTATGGATGGGGTCAGCAGGGGATGCAGGGAGCTGCACAGCTCTGGGAAATGACCTTGTAGCCCAGCACATCCCCCAGTGTAGGGAAAAGACGCTGGGAGTGGGTTCATGTTATCTCCAGGGCCTCTCGTGGAGGTCAGAGCTGCACACAGCCACAACTCCCAGCTCATGGCCTCCCCAAATCCATCTGTAGGTTGCTGTGCTGAAATCTTACTGTGAGGCCCCACCACACTCCCAGAGATCCTTCTAGAAACGCACTGCCCTCCCCATCCCTGGAAGCATCCAAGGCCAGACTGGAGGGAGCTTGGAGCAACCTGGGCTGGTGGAAGGTGTCCCTGCCCACGGCACAGGGTGGAATTAGGTGATCTTTAAGGTCCCCTCCCACCCAAAGCATTCCATGATTCTACGGAAGGACTGTGGCAGCAGCTCTGGAAGCCACCCCAAATTTGGGATGCCGTAGGGAGCAGAGGGGGGAAGCAGTGAGGCAAAGCAGATAAAGATTTGTGTGAACAAAGGAGTTCTATTTTCTGTTCGGGTTTTTTGTTCCCCAAAACAAAGGAGAGACTGAAGAGCGCCTGTTTAATTTGCGAATTTCACAGCTTCGCCTCGCACAAGAGAGGGAGGAAGAAGCAACAAAAAGCCCAACAACAGGCATGGAAAGAGCCCCAAGTATTAATGGCAGCTGATCAATAACTAATCCGCAGTGTTCCAGTTACCAACTTGATGGAGAAAATTCACGGTGCTTAAGTAATTCCAACTAATCTTAATGAATGCCTCCATGCCTACATGCCTGCAGAGCTGTGTGAAATTTATAGAAAAATGTCATTTCGGCTCTCTGAATATTTTTTTTTCCCTCGCAGTCATCAAAGGAGCATAAAAAATGCTCTTAGAAATCTGCTATCTCTCCCTGCCAGATGAGGGCTTCAAAAGGCAAGCACTCATTTTTTTGTCGTAAGCAGGGAAGATTATGAATACATTATCTAGTTAACATTAAAAAAAAAAATTCAAAACACCCAATTTTACATTCTTACTTATTTATCCCGTGCCTCTGTCCCCTTTGTGCGCCTCACCCTCTTCCCTGCTGAAGAAAATAATGCCAAGTAGACAAATCAGCTACAAGTAGGGAAGCGTTGATACATATTTTTGTTCTATTTTTATTTGGTCCTACTTCGGAAAAATTTCAAAGGGAAAGGAAGATCAATATGGTAGTTTCAAGCCTTCTCTGTCTTTCCCTGCTAAAAGCTGATGAGTTCCTCTCAAGTTTGGGAGCCTGCAGGAGAGAAACCTCTGCTAAGCTGCCACTGAGCCTGCTACGACCTCGCTGGGGAGCAGAAGTGTGAGGGGAACAAGCTTTGTAGAGACAGAAGACATGGATGGAGAAGCTGGTAATTTCCCAGTGGAACTTTATTTTCCCCTGGAAAGTGTAAGGTGGGCTCTTAGCATGGGAAGGGAGGGAGTGGTGACAACCAGGGTGGGATATTTGGGGGAGGAATCGCCAGCAGGAGGACAGAGAAAGACCCAACTCCCTGTTGTGCTGATTCAGGTTCTCCTGATCTAGATGGACACTCCAGTTCTGGGTGTCCACAACAAGGAATCAGAGAATGATGGAATATCCTGAGCTGGAAGGGACCCACAGACATGAAAGTCCAGCTCCTGGCCCTGCACAGACACCCCAACAACCCCACCCTGGGCATTCCTGGCAGTGCTGTCCAAACACCCCTGGAGCTCTGGCAGCCTTGGGGCCGTGCCCATTCCCTGGGGAGCCTGGGCAGTGCCCAGCACCCTCTGGGGGAAGAACCTTTCCCTGATATCCAACAAAAACCTCCCCTGGCACAGCCCCAGCCATTCCCTCAGGCCTGTCCCTGGTCACAGAGAGCAGAGATCAGAGCTGCCCCTCAGGAAGAAGCTGTGGCTTGGGATGAGCTCTGCCCTCGGTCTCCTCTTCTCCAGTTGAACCAGTGCCCTCAGCTGGATGAAGACTTTCCCACAGCTGAGGGACTGGTATTGAAGATGTGGCCCTGAAACCAGTGATATCCAGCAGTATGTGGAGATGGACAGGGGAGACAGCACTTATCTCTCACTTCAGGCCACTCCAGCTCCTCAGGTCACTCACCTACAGCCTGAGATAGGCAGAAAGAAATATTAATCATAATTAATTTTACCATGTCTGCTCTCCCACTGGAGAAACCCATTTCCCCTTCCCAGCAGGGCTGCCTGCCCTCGGTGGGCAGTCAAGTCCATGCAACTCTTCCTCCTTACTGAAAATTCCTCACATCAAAAGGGTCCCTTTTCTCCTCCATTTCCCTCAGGGTCCAGCTATGACTCTGTCATAAATTGATGTACAAAGTATGAACAGGAGGATTTTTTTAGAATAACTTCAGCAATCTTTGTAGTTC
Source organism: Climacteris rufus (assembly GCA_013398175.1). Classification (NCBI taxonomy): domain Eukaryota; kingdom Metazoa; phylum Chordata; class Aves; order Passeriformes; family Climacteridae; genus Climacteris; species Climacteris rufus. Next base: position 364,984 of record VZRZ01008565.1, read on the forward strand.
ATAACTAGGCATGCAGGGTTTTTATTAATTTAACAGTGTTATTCCCCTTATGAAATATTCATCCCATAGGATTTCTGTGCACATGAAGGTTTTGAAGAAATTGATCTGCAATGCAGCTACTCCTTTAAAAGAATGATTTCTTTATTATCTCTCCCTTTCAGTGATACTCCATATCCGAGCGGTGGCTGATTAAATGTGTGATCAATCTCAGGAAAGCAAACAGATATATTTTTAATTGGGGGTGAATTTACTGTGTGGGAGGAGGCGTTTGGCGAGCCCAGCCCGCTGGAGGCATTGCTCTGCCAGCTCCTCCTCTGGCAGCCTGGCAAGCCATTGGCTTCCCAACCCCCTGGAGATGCCTTTGCCCCCCCAGCATCACCAGCTCTGCTGATCCAATGTCATTCCATCAAATGACGGCGAGGGAACTGCTCCTGGGCCTGGATTCAGCAGAGCCATTAAGCACAGCCTTTTCTTACAGGGAGCTGAGCTCTGCTCACTTTGCTTCCATTGCCCTCTCCCCACATTCCTGTGTGGTTTTCCAAATATCCATGTAATCCACTGGTAAGTGCTGTCCTGTCCCTTCTGGGCTGGCTCAGGTGGGCAGTGACAGCTGGGTCCCATCCTGCCACAGGGACAACACCACGAGATGAAACCTCTCCTGCAGCGCTGAACCCAAGCAGGGCTTTCCTAAGGCAAATCCTAGAATCCCAAAATGTTTTGGGTTGGAAGAGACATTAAAGCTCATCCCATTCCACTGTCTGACATGGGCAGGGACCCCTTCCACTATCCCAGGCTGCTCCAAGCCCTGTCCAACCTGGCCTTGGACACTTCCAGGGATGGGGCAGCCCCAGCTTCTCTGGGCACCCTGTGCCAGGGCCTCCCCACACTCACAAGGCAGGATTTCTTCCCAATATCCCATCTAACCCTGCCCTCTGGCAGTGGGAAGCCATTCCCTGTGTCCTGTCCCTCCAGGCCCTTGTCCAAAGTCTCTCTCCATGTTTCTTGTCAGCTCCTCCAGGTACAGGGAGGTCACAATTAAGTCACCCCAAAGCTTCCCATCTCCCTTCCCTTCCTCTTTTCCTGTCCCATCCGTTGTCCCAAGTCACTCTCCAGCTCTCTTGGAGCCACTTTAGGCACTGGAAGGGGCTCTGAGGTCTCCCTGGACCTTTCTCTTCTCCAGAATGAACAGCCCCAACTGTGTAAATAAAGACCAGAATGTAAAGGCCATGCAAAGAGGAGAAATGGGAGTTCTTTGGACTCCCTTCCCAGCAGGATCTTTCCAAGGGCTGACACAGCAAAGCAGTGGACTGAAGAACCCTCTGACAGGGCTTGCAGGGAAAGCATTAACTCTGTTCCAAGCAGCCAAACTTTGCAGCACCTTTTAACCTGCACTTGATCTTTCCAAGGCATTTGGAACTAAAACACACGGCCGTGTTTGGGAATGATGCAAGGATGAGATGCTGTGGGCATGAACAGAGAGCTGGAGCCAAGCTGACCACTAAGTTCCCCTCCTGTCCTGCTAAAACCCTGCCCCTGATGGTCCAGCAGCCCCTCTGGCCTCACCCACAGCACTCCCAAGTGCCATCCTGCCCCCTCCCTCCCTCCCCACCACACCAGCACAGCTTAGGGCAGATCCTGTGCCCTCCCACCCTGGGCTTCCCATCTGGGATGCTCCAGGCAAGGGCTGAGACTTCACCTGGAGGCAGGTGTGGGTCCTTCTGGGGTGCAGCACCCATCTGCCGCCCCTGTGCCCCGTCCCCCTCTGAAGGATGACCCCCTTAGTTAGGAAAATGTCCCCTTTCCCCGTGCCCTCCTAGGCCCCCGTGACCCTCCTTGCAGGGGACACTGCTCCGATGTCACCAAGCCCTGGAGGAGCCCGGGGCAGGGGTTTGCTGGTCACTGCAGGTGTTTCTGGAGTGGCAGATGCTGCTGAGGCCGTGTCCAGCCCAGGCACTGCTCAGTCTTGCAGTGTCCCCTGGTGTTTGAAGGCACCAGCTCCGAGCAGCTGGAGCTGCAGTGCTCCCCACGGGATTTGCCCAGGAATATCCAGGATCCACATGAGCTGGAGATGCAGCACAGCCCTTCTGTCACCCCCCATTATAGCCCCAAAGCCATTCCCAGTGACACGGCAGTCGCTGAACCATCATCTGCTGTACAAGCATGGATATAAAAACAATTCCAAATGATCCCATACAGAAAACTGGAGGAATTTGCCGTTCAACTCATTCTCCAGTGGACTTGAGGTGTTGAGACCCTGCTGTGTCTGTTTGCTTCCCCACAGTCCCTCTGAAGGGCTGAATTCACCCAGATGTGAAGGGGGCACAATTCAGGCCCTCTAAGCCCACAAAGAAAATATGAATGGCTCTTCCCTTGTTTTTGCATTGGGCGTAAAATCTCCAGAGAGGAGTGAAATTCTGGGGAATTGATGCTGGAGCAAAGCACAGCTGAACTAAAAACAATTAAATAAGGACCCAGATTGAGAGAAAATGAGTTTTCATTCATTGCTGTTTCCTTTTCTAAAGGGCCAGAACTCTCCAGGAGCAATCCAAGATGTATGGCAGACTGGGAAGCTGAAAAAACAAATTCCTATCGAGGTAGGAAAACTCCTGCAAAGTCTTCAAAGGAGCTGCTTAAAAACAGGGGGGTTCTACCTGGACAAAGGATTTCACAGAGAATTGCCAGCCTTGGAATCAAGGGAATGTAAAAGCCCTCTGACTACGAAAGAGATTGAAGATATTTGTTTCCCACCTACACCATTTCTGGGGTATTTTGGAAGCTGCAGAGGAGCAGGAACACCCCAAAATACCAGTTTAAGGAATATATCCTATGCAGCTCTATAGATGTGTGAACACACCTGAATTTGGTGGTTAAATCAGCCGCTGGGTACTAAACATTGAACCCCTCTAAGGCCAAAGGCCTCAGATTTGCTGTAAGATTTGTTGATCCTTTCCTCCACACAGGATGGACTTGGGATAAATAGAGGAGAGATTCTTCAGAGCTTTGGAATAATAATTATAATAAAACTCCCGATAAATTGTGCTGTTATCCAGCATAACTCCCTGACCTCAGCACTTCCCATGAAGCAGTGTTGCATTTAGAAAACATGCCACAGGATTTTGCTGGAAAATAAAACTGACTGGACAGACATGGGAGTCAGTGAGCTAAAACAATGCTCATGGATAAAGTGAGCATCCAAGACTGAGGGGGTTGTCCCAGGTGAAAATCCAGCTGAAGCAAAGCTGGTGTTAGATGTAGTTATCCCAAATAACAGGCATTAACCTGCTGAAGTTGCAGCCTAGAATATGAATCAGGGAATATCCTGAACTGGAAAGAACCCACATGGATCACTGAGTCCAACTCCTGGCGCTGCACAGGACACCCCAAAACCCCACCCTGTGCCTGATAGCGTTGCCTAAATATACCCCAATATTTACCTGATTGCCAAACCCAGTTTGTTACTTTTTAGCTTCAAAATTTCCTGGCACCCAAGTAAATTGATAATTTATTTTTATTCCTATTTTTGCCTTTTTGGGGACAGAAGTAAATTACTGTGTTTGCATAATCCCTGATGCAGGCTTGGGTCGGATTGTTTGTCATTCCCTCTGTAACACAAATAATAATAACACCCAAATCTCTATTGTTGGCTGGACACGCACACAAAGCCTCACCACAAAGGTGTGGATCTTAATCGCCCTCACTAATTTCCTGTGCTTTAGCTGAATTCTTTTATTGTCTTTTCCTTGAAAAGAAACAATGACTGGGGGAAAGCACCGGCATTTAGCGCTGATAACATCCAAAAAAAAAAAAAAAAAAAAAAAAGCAGGCACTCGTGGAGAGAGAAAAGAAGGGCAGAGTGAACAGACACGGCGGAGAGGCTGGAAATCCACCCAAAACCAGGACAGGATTTGCGGGAGCTCCCACCTACTCCCAAACCTGGGGAGTTTTGTGCTCCTGAGTATTTATTTCCCTTCTGCAGAGGCACTGCAGCAGTTGCAGCTTCTTCCAGGAGGTGGCAGGAAGATTTTTGCAGAGAAGGAGAAGGGGGAAAGTCGGAGAGAGAAGGATTTAAAGGAGGAAAGGATCCACCGGGTAAGCAGCGATCTGAAACCCTTCCTACGCTTCCCGTGCTGAGCGGGGTGCTCAGGTTGGCCTCAGAGAGATGTATCCAGTCCGAATTTCTGGAAGAGGTGATAGAAATACAGATTATCCCATTTGGCAATGAGGAGGCAAGAGAAGAGGGCCGAGAGACAGGATCTGCTAATTGCACACACCTGAGTGTTACCAACAACAGCCAGGCACAAAGGCCTGAAATATTCTATCCAAACGGGGCAGTTCCTGGTCACAAAGGGCCACAGACTCTGGGCTGGAAGGGACCTTAGAGATCATCCCCTTCCACCCTTCTGCTCCAAGCCCTGTCCAGCCTGGCCTTGGGCACTTCCAAGGATGGGGCAGCCACAGCTTCTCTGGAAAACCTGTGCCAGGGCCTCACTGCCCTCACAGGGAAGGATTTTTCCCAATATCCCAGCTAACCCTGCCCTCTGGCAGTTTGAAGCTATTCCCCCTTGTCCTGTCACTCCAGGCCCTTGGAAATAGTCCCTCTCCATGTTTCTTGTCAGCCCCTTCAGGCACTGCAAGGCCACAATGAGGTCACCCTGGAGCTTCCCTTCTCCAGGCTGAACAATCCCAGCTCTCCCAGCCTTTCCTCCCAGCAGAGCTGCTCCATCCCTCTGCTCACCCTGGTGCCTCCTCTGGACTCTCTCCAGCAGCTCCATGGAAATCTAGAGTTCAAGAGGAAAGGATCCTGTCCTGAGGCTCTTGGCCCATTCCCAGGAGGGGAATAACTGGAAGATTTCCTAGCAGATTTGGGTCTTTGCTCTTCCTGGCTCTATCCCTGGGTCTCATAAAGGAGGCTGCACACTTTGTATCCCTGCAATATCCAAAGGTGGGCAGGTTCATGGAAATTCTGCCCTGCAAGGACATGGATTTGTGCTTTGAATTGAGAGGGACTAAACCCTGTTGTTAATGTTATTGCTACTCCTGCAGTAGCAGCAGGAGTTGCAAAAGCATCACTCAGGGTCTCTTTCCCTCTGTCATGACTTCCAAGCACAGGGAGCTGCTGGAGCAGCAGGATTTGGAGGGGTGTCCTCACAGCTCACCCTCTCCACACAACGTGGCATTACTGCTGCAGGGAGATTTTCCCCGGAAAAAGAGCCCTCTCTTCAGAAATTGATTTTTGGCACACTTTAGTGGGACATTATTGAAACCATTTGTAAAATTGCTGTGCTCTATTCCTATCGTATCAGGCAGGAATTGGAGCAGCAGTGTGGAAATGAAACATTTCAATCTCAGTTAATATGGATTGTTTCAGTCTTATTAAAACACTTCAAGAAGGTCAAAGCAAAATACTGTCGGGATATTTTTCTTGCTGAGGAAAAATGGAGATTTGCCTTTGAAATCCTGCTTTGGGTGACCTCGGGTTTGAGATCTGTACTTGCAGGGATAAAATGACGCTGAGTTTGAACCACACTTCCTACCCACAGGCAAGGGGAGTATGCTGGCTATGGAAATACACCAGGAGAGCCTGCCCTTGGACTTTGGCACAGCTGGGAATGCAGGGCACAGCCACAACTTCCAGATGGGACGTGGATGGCTCACGAGACACCAGGAGGTCTTTGGCCTGCTCAAAGCCTGAAGATTTGAGAGGATGGAGGGAAACCAAACAACACACTTTGATCCACACAAAGAGAAGTCTGACCATTCCCCCAACCAGACACAGCTTGTACACACTCCAAAAAGCTTCCCAGAAGGAGAACCATGGAATTATAGAATCATTTTGGTTGGAAAGGCCTCCCAGACCATCGAGTCCAAGCTGTGCCCCATCCCCACCTTGTCACCAACCCAGAGCTCTGAGTGCCACATCCAGGTGTTCCTTGGACACCTCCAGGGGTGGGGACTCCAAACGTCCCTGGGCAGCCCCTGCCAATGCCTGACCACCCTTTCCATGGAGAAATTCTTGCTGATGTCCAACCAAACCATCCCGCAGGGCAAAGTCAGTGATTCTAATTTGAACTTATTTGAACTAAAAATTCCCTGAATATGCAGCAATTTAGGAATCTCAGTAAGCCAACAGAAACCATAATTTTTTCTCTCCACCTACTGGGGGTTCTCCAACCCCTGGAAGCCCCTTTAGGTGGGTTTTCCCCAGGTCTGGTGAACACTGCACAGGTTATTTGGAGTGAGGGAGGATCTTTGGTGTGATTCACTGGGACATTCCAATTTAGGACAAAAGTCTGGGGCCAATCACTGGCCTTTCTTTCTTTTTAACCCACTTGTAGTAAACTCATCACTTTCACTGGAAATATAAGAGTTTTTCCTACACTTTATCTCCTTTCCTTCCTTAATCCCCTCGTTGTCTTCCACCCTCATGGGTAACAAGAGACAAAACATCTCTTTTAATTATTTAGCATATTATTGGCTTTAGTTGGCTCTGTTTTCTTTTGCAGAAGCCACCAGAAGCTCCTTCAAAAGAGCATCACAATTCTGTAGTCAGGCTTTGCATTTCCTGATCATTAACCAACAAACTTTTATGAAATTCTGGCTTTTTTTGTCTCTTTATCCCTGAGTAGAGAGCGAGAAACAAACAAACAAACAAAAAAAACTCCTTCTGCTCTCATCTCCTTTGAAAGCATTTAATACTTTCTCTTCAGAGTTTCTCTGTGGTTTACGCCAAGAAAATATTCCTGCAAGGTCAGGTCTGCCGGGGAGGCCAAATGAAATGTTGGACCTCGGTGGAATTATGGGATCATCTGGACAGGCAATATTGGCCTTGGGAAAGAGCTTTGCTCCGTGAATTCACAGCTCTGGCTCCAGCCAGCTTGGTTTGAAAGGAATAAAACAACGGCTTTGAAGGGCCTTATCTACAACTCACACTCAGTGGCTTAAGCCTGAGAGACCCTGGGCTCCTACCTCTGGTGCCTTTTCTCCCTCCTCCCCAGTTTCTGCCGGACCTAACCTCGCTGGATCGGCTTCCTTTCCCTGGGAAGTGGAGAAAATGGCAAGTTTTACCTCTGAAGTGGCAGCAAACCTTCCTGCCTGTGGAGAACCAGGATATCCCTCCTAAAGATATCACAGGGACCATGAGCAGGACTGGCAGCCACAGATCTCTGTCCTCTCTCCTGGCCTTGTGCGCTTCTCTGTCACCACAGATTTATCACCAGAGGACCCAAACTGGGATATAAAGATCCGTCTTTCCCCTGGAATCCTGCTTTAGTCTCCCAGACTAAAAACACCCCGAGTAAAGAACGGAAAAGCTGACGTGGAAACCGAGTCATGAAAGGCTTGTGTGGGTCTGATTCCCACACCCTGCTCTGTGATTGCTGAGGAGGGAGCAGCTGGAATGGATTCCATAGAGACTGAAGGAAGAAACAAAGGAAAACTCTAAATTTGCCCAAAAGCTCCTGAGCTTCCCAGTGCTGAGGATGCATTCAGTGTGGGAGCAATGAGGCAGCCCTGCATTCCAGGCACTCCTTCAGGGCTTTTTTCCATCAGAAAAGAGGTTTAGAAAGGAATATCCTGGTTTATTAATTCTGGGAAGAGCTGTGCCGGTGTGAGCTAAGCCTGGAAGCCCTGACTGCCCATCCAGACCCCATGGAAATATCTGCTCAGGGCCTGGTTGGGAGGGAATGAATCAGGGAGCCAGGCTCTGGCCATGGTCCTTTTCCACACATGATAATTCCATTAAATTAGTGTTAGCTGCACGTTCTCATGGCAACCCTGAACCCAAACAATAACAACACAGAGGATATGGGAATGGGGGGGAAAAACTACCCTGGAAATTCCTCCTTTTTTGAGGAATGTGTGTTGGGAAGAGAAAGGTGAGCAGCAGGAGGGCATCAGCTCCGGCTTCCCACAGGGCAGGATTATGGCTCTGCCCAGGCCCTGGCAACAACGGGTGGACTTGGTGATGCTGGAGGTCTTTTCCAACCTTAAGGTTTCTGTGATTCCTTCAGGATTCTGCGGTCCCTGGGCTGCTGACACAGCACTGACTTCCTCGTTCCAGGTGCTGGGCTCTGTTTGAAGGTGCTCTGTCCATGCCTGTCTCCTTTGGCTCTCCCTTGGGAGTGAAGCCTTGCATTTCCCATTTTCCTTGAGCTTCTCCCCCTTGACCTACATCTCCTCATTTTATATTGATCCTATTGTTTGTTAGCCTGGGAGGAGCCTCTGTGCCGAGGTGTCCCTGACCAGGGCTCCATGTGGGGCTCCCTGGGATGAGGGTTTGTGGTGAGCCCCAGGTCTGGGGGGGTTTGGGGGTCCCATGTCTGGGGGTTAGAGGGGTTCCCTGGTCTGGGGGCCTGGGGGGTTCCCTGGATTGGGAGTTTGGGGGAGGTGGTGTGAGGGTCCCTGGTCTGGGGGGTTGTGGGAGGTCCCTTGTGCAAGGGTTTGGGAGGTCCCTTGTCCAGGAAGTCTGGGACATCCCTGGATTGGGGGTTTGGAGGGAGGTGCTGTGGGGTGATCGGTCTGAGGGTTTGGGGGGAGATGGTGTTGGGGTCCCTGGTCTGGAGGCTGGGGGGGTCTCTGGATTGGGGTTTGGGGGAGGAGGGTGTGGAGGGAGTGTGGGGAGTTCCCTGGATTAAGGGTTTAGGGGGAGGTGGTGAGGGGGTCCCTGGTCTGGGACTTTTGGTGTGCTCCTGAAATGGGGGATTTTTGGGGATGCTCCACATGTCTCCCTGTTTTCCTGAGCGGATCTGCCAATGCTCATGGAGGTGAGTGAAGCAGGTCACACCTCTGCTGTTCCTCTCCAGCTCCAAGGGTGAAACCAGCACCAAACTGGTGCTGCTGGTGGGAAGTGGCTCTGCTGAGGGCTGGGGCTCTGAGGTCAGGGTCACTTCTCTTGTTTCATGTCCAGTGAAACTTTGGGCTGTGTTTCTATGGGAAAACTTGGGCTTTGGTGCCCCACTTGTGTCACTGATGTTGGGCCTGTCGGTTCCAGGTCCTGGCAGACACACGGACACCTCTTTAAGCAGCGGCTGGAGAACTGTCCTGGCCCTTGGGGACCAGAGGGGCCCGTGCTGGTGCAGCTGCTCCTTGGCCACCTCTTACAGGTGCCTGCAAACCCCTCCATGGGCTGCTTGTGCCGCTGGTGCCACCAGCCAGGCAGGCCCTGCACACCTCAAAGTTGCTGTTCCTCCTTGGAATGAGCAGTTCCCACACAGGGAGCAGGGGAAGCTCTTCCCAGTGGCTTTCTCTGAGCATTTGGGATGGGGGGATCATTCCTTGAAAAACACTCTGTGGAGATGGGGAAAACAAAGCCGCCTCTGTGAAGCAACTTGGGTTTATTTCAGAAGAGTTTTCCCTCTGATTAATTGTGGGGGTGTGTATCTGTGCTGGGAAAGGCAATAATGTTTACTGGAATTGTGCTATAAATGGTTGCTAACTTCTAATTCCCTGCGTGATAAATATCATAATTGATGCTACAATATGTTAACATTCCAAGCATGAGCTCCTCTTTTCATACGGATTTATTTCCATGCACGAGGAGTGTGGAGGGTTTGAAGACACCTTCCTACAAAGATTAGGGGATCTTTACATCTTTCCTCTGTATTAGGAGGAGGATAAGACATCTTTTTTTTTTTTTTTTTTAAGAGATGAATATCACCAGGCTTTTGTATGCAGAAATAACTTACTGAAATTGTTAAATGCATTTCTTTTCAAATTTACAGAGCTGGGCTGAACGTCTTGTACTTCTATTAAATCTTGGGAAAGTGGTGAACAAACCTGGGTGCTTTCACTTATCCTGGTAAACTCGTGTTAAATGGCAAAACCTGTCCTAACATAGCACAACATGAAGAAGAATTCTTCCTTTTAAGCTATAACTTATAAAAAATATGTTTTTAGCTATGTGTGAGCTTAGAGAACAAAATCAGTGCAGGAAGGAGGGATTGCAGCAGTGTTAAGCCTCCCTGTGTCAAACAACTAATTTTAGACCTGGGGTTTCAATGTGCCTTTGCAGTATATTTTTATGCTTCAACTCTCTGCTTCAGACCCTCAAATTTTATTTGGGTGATGGATTTCTGTCAAAATTGGTAGACATTTAGCACTAAAGTCAGGCTGAAATATGAATCCAGCACTTTAGGACTCCTTTTATTTTGTGTGTAGAGCCTGGGGTTCTCATCCCCCTTATTAACTCTTGGATCATATTTTTGGAGTAATAATTTGGTCGAAGTTTCATTCCCTCTTAAACTAGAGATTGATTTATGTAGTGAACCCTGGGGGGATTTTACAGATATTTAAATTTCCTGTTAGCTGTGTTAATTAGCAAGTAGCCTTTGGTAGCACATCCATTGCTTTTTGCCACTTCTTTTGGGGCCAGGAGGGGTTTATTCCCTCCTATCACCACAGGATCTGAGGAACAGTTTACCTGTAGATGGCTTTTTCTCTCCTGTTCCCGTTTTCCTGGTATTTTGTTTGCAGCACATGGAGATCAGAGGTTTATTGCTGTGTGTGTCTGCTCTGCAGGCGCTTCATAGAGTGGTGATGGTGTTTTGGTGGGTTTTGAGTGGGTTTTTTAGAGCAGAACTATTTCTTTATGTCTGGGCTTAATTTCCTTTTGAGGGGACAGCTGATTTTAGCAGTAAAATGGGTTTAGGCCAGGTTTTGTAAAGAAAATAAGTATATTCTTGGCATTGTGCCTTCCCAGGATGTGAACATCCAGAGCCCTTTGAGATTAAGTTCTGCCTTTTTATAGAGGAGGAGATGCTTGACGTTACCTCAGGCTTCGGGAGAGCTGCCAGGTACCCAATCTGTGCTCGAGTATTAATTGCACATCTCTTCTCAGATCCCAATCACCCCGTTTGCACAAACCTGGTGTTATCCTGATATTCCCTGCTGGAAAAATACCCTTGCACAGTGCTGCTGGCGCTGTTGGATCTGCATGGAGGCTCTCACTGAGTCACAGAAGCCCAGGATGGTTCGGTTTGGAAGGGACCTTGAGGGTCATCTCATTCCATGGCAGGGACACCTTCCACTGTCCCAGGCTGCTCCAAGCCCTGTCCATCTTGGCCTTGGACACTTCCAGGGATGGGGCAGCCACAGCTTCTCTGGAAAACCTGTGCCAGGGCCTCATGTCCCTCATAGAGAAGAATTTCTTCCCAATATCCCATCTAACCCTGCCCTCTGACAGCGGGAATCCATTCCCCCTTGTCCTGGAACTCCATCCCTTGTAAATTTTTTCACAGCCACAGCTTCTCTGAGCAAGCTTTTCGGGTGGTAGCAGAATAAAGCCAATACCCAGACATGTGATCTCTACCTCAAGTTGCTCAGTTATTTTGTCCCCTCTTTATAAACCAGATATTTGCTGGGATTTCTGTCAGCTCGGAGGGTCACGCAGGGCAGGCGAAGCCCTTGGCAGCGTTCTGCATCCCAAGGCGGCACCCGCCGCGGGAGCAGCAGGATCCTGCCTCCCTGGAGACCTTTACAAGCGTCTCCTCTGCGGAGCTGACACCTCGTTATCCCGGGCCGGGCTCGGGCAGGAGCTGGCTCGGGAGGCTCCCGGCTGCAGGTGGCAGCAGCAGCCTTTCCCTGCGGCCGCGGGATGCTGCGGCGGCTCCCGCCGGGCGCTGCGCCGCGCCTGCCTCCCGACAAAACCGCGGTGGCACTGGGAACTGCCAGCCCAGAGCAAAGATTGTCGCCTCACGGCGGTGTGGACACGCTCCTCGCTTCCCCCTCCCTCTGCTGCTCAAGAGGAGTTCGGATCCTTGGAGGGAGGGGAGGGGGAAGAGAAGCCTTTCTGCATCACACAGTGCCAGACATGCCCTGGTAATCACATTTGTGTGCGGCGATTGGTCGGTCTGGCTTCCTCGAGCCCTGAATTGAGCAGATCCAGGCTTTTTGTGCTTTTGGGTGTGTGGTTTTTTTGTCCTCCTCCTGTTCCTTCTGTGCTTCTCTCTGATAGCAGGAGCTGTTCTTCCACGATAGCAGTAACCAAAGGCAGCAGTCGTTCCTGGGCATGATTGTTATTCCAGGCAGGGATACAGCCCCCGGAGCGCCGGGGATTTGAGTGCTTATTCCACAAACTTTGTGGCTGAGGGAGGCATCGCTTCCCACCGCTGCTGGCTCTGGCTGTTGGACCTGTCCATGCCCCGGGCGGGATGACCCCAGGATTTACCTGCAAGTGCCACTTTGATCATTTCTGGGCAGTTCCCCCTGGGCAGTTCCCTCTGCAAATGCTCAGTGCTGCAGATCCGAGAGCCAATTCTAATCCAAACCTGTCCTGGGCTGATCCCCCGTGGGCAGCAGCAAAGGGGGGATTCAGCCCCTCTGCCCCCTCAGGTGAGACCCCACCTGCAGAGCTGCCCCAGCCCTGGGCCCAGCACAGGGAGCACCTGGAGCTGCTGGAGAGAGCCCAGAGGAGGCACCAGGGTGAGCAGAGGGATGGAGCAGCTCTGCTGGGAAGAAAGGCTGGGAGAGCTGGGATTGTTCAGCCTGAAGAAGGGAAGCTCCAGGGTGACCTCATTGTGGCTCTGCAGTGCCTGAAGGAACCAGCAGAAAAGATGGAAAGAAAAAATTTACAAGGGCCTGGAGTTCCAGGACAAGGGGAATGGCTTCCCACTGCCAGAGGGCAGGGTTAGGTGGGATATTGGGAAGAAATTCTTCTCTATGAGGGACATGAGGCCCTGGCACAGGTTTTCCAGAGAAGCTGTGGCTGCCCCATCCCTGGAAGTGTCCAAGGCCAGATTGGATGGGGCCTGGAGCAGCCTGGGATAGTGGAAGGTGTCCCTGCCCATGACAGGGGTGGCACTGGAGGGGTTTTAAGGTCCCTTCCAGCCCAGGCCATTCTGGGACTCCTGGGGAAGCTGCAGTGCAGGTGGGGAGCTCTAGTGTACAGATGGATTTTGGAAGGTGGTGGGAGCTAAATGCTGCAGGAATTCCCTGGCAGTAGCAGCTGTGCTGTTTGTGTCTCTGTCCTGACCTGAAGGACTTTCATTAGCATGGAGTGTTGCATGAATTTTCGGGTTTGTCTCAGGATGGGATGAGCTCCTGCTGGTGACATCCAGTGCAGGGAATGATGTCATCTGACCCATCCTGTTGGCAGAAGGTTGCCACCATCAAATGAGCGGAGAGAGGGACTGGAGGAGCTGCTCTCACCTTCAAGGGGCCCTGTGGGACCCAGATTGGGTAGTGAGAGACCAGCTGGGGAGACACTGGGCTTACACCTCTGGGGATCTGTGTCACCTTATAAAATCCTAAAAGAGGTTGGAAAAGACCTCTAAGATCATTGCCCCAGCACAGCCAAGCCCACCACTAACCCATGTCCCCAAGTGCCACATCCATGTTTATCAAATCCCTCCAGGGATGGTGACTCCACCACTGCCCTGGACAGCCGTGCCAGGGCCTGACCACCCCTTCACTGAAGAGATTGTCCCTCATAACCAACCTGAACCATCCATGGTGCACCCTGAGCCCATCGCCTCTTGTCCTGTCCTTTGTTCCTTTGTTATCAGACAAGCCCTTGAAGCCCAGTCCGGGTGCAAAGCTGAAGTGCTCAGGTCAGTGGTGGGGTTTAATTGCACTAATTACTGCTGATTGTGTCTCAGATCAGATGTATCCAGGACATGGCTCTGTTGCTGGCTCACAGTGGCAGAAGTGTCCCCTCAGCACGGGCTGTTTGTGGTGCCAGCAGTCGCTGTGGTAGGAGCTCACACCAGGTTTACACAGCAGTGGAGCGTGCACAGCAGGAGCTCAGGAATTAGGGATTCATGGACTCCTCTGGCAGGGTCCCATTGGGAATGAAGGGCGGTGCTGCCCCGGAACTCCTGCTGTGCCAAAGTGTCAGTGGAGCACCAAAGAGTGTCCCATGGGAGGGACACTGTGAATCCATCATGCCTGCGCTTCCTTCCCCATGTTCTGCTCGGCCAGCCCAGGGAGGGGTCCCTGCAAAGCCACAGCACCTGCATTTGAGGTGTTAAAGGATACTTGGAATCATGGAATGGCTTGCATTGGAAGGAACTTTAAATCCCATCCAGTCCCACCCCCTGCCATGGGACACCTTCCACTATCCCAGGCTGCTCCAAGCCCTGTCCAGCCTGGCCTTGGACACTTCCATGGATCCAGGCGCAGCCACAGCTTCTCTGGGCAGCCTGTGCCAGTGTCTCACCACCCTCTGGGTAAAGAATTTTTCCTTAGTTTCCAACCTAAACTTTTTTCCTGCCAGTTCAGAGTGGGGCCCTCCTTTTCCCACAAGAACTGCGCTTGCAGGCATTTTAATGCATTTTATTTGTTTTTGCACAAAATGAAGATTTGCTAACACCGATGCTAATCGTGACTCTTGAGTGATTTGACCAGATTGTTTTAGAACAAAAACCCCTGGGGAGAAAAAGACAAGTACTTTTTGCTGACATTTTTGCAAACTCTTTTTGCTTCTTTTCTGTTGAGCTGACTTTTCATTTCAGACCTTTCCTTAACTTGATTTTTGAGACGTTCAGAAGCGTTCCAAAAAGACTTTTTCAATTTTGTGGAAGCAGATATTGTAGTCAAGGCAGAATAGCTTTGCCTTTGCTCTCTGCTTCTCACTCCCAACTTCCACAATGTGCAAATCAATCAAAGAAGAAAAATGTATTGTTTGCCTGCTGGACTCCTCACCCAGCAGCTCCTGGGTAGGGCAAAGCGATTGGCTTTGTGACCCCTGGGCTCAAAACACCTGGGTGACAACTTTCCTCTTTTAGATATTTTTTTTTCCCCTCCTGCTGAGGGGAATGACAAGATCCTGAACCTGTCCCTGGTTTGGTTGTGACTGTGTTTGGAAATCCGTGGCTGTGCACTGGGAACAGTTTGACATCCCTGCTTCCAGCAGGAGCGGGCTGGTGGTCAGAGAGCAGGTGGAACTGCTGGAGCGGAGCCATCCATCCCCTTAGCTCCAGGAGTGGAGTGATTTGGGATGCACTGGGAGGTGCTGCCTTGTGTCTGAGCAGTCTGGTAGCACAATTCCTTAATTACTGTTCATGCATCCTGAGAGGTTTCTTCTGCCACCCTCTGCCACAGCACCGACTGCTCCCGATGGAAAATATAGAATCAGGGAATGATTTGGGCAGGAAGGGACCTTAAAGCCCATCCAGTCCCACCCCTGCCATGGGCAGGGGCATATTCTGCTGTCCCAGGTTGCTCCAAGCCTCATCCAACCTGGCCTTGGACACTTCCAGGGGTGGGGCAGCCACAGTTTCTCTGGGCACCCTGTGCCAGGGCCTCCCACCCTCACAGGGAACAATTCCTTCCCAATATCCCATCTGACCCTGCCCTCTGGCAGTGGGAAGCCATTCCCCCTTGTCCTGGTCCTCCAGTTCCCAATGAACTCTCTGGTTCCCTGTAGCCCTTCAGACCCTGAAGGTGCTGTGAGGTTTCCACACAACCTTCTCCTCTCCAGGCTGAACAGACCCAGCTCTCCCAGCCTGGCTCCATAGGGAAGGTGCTCCAGTCCCCTTAACAAGCCACAAACAGGGACTTCCAGAGGTCTCTGGCTTTTCAAGGTGTGAGATCTCCTTTTGTTTGTAGGTTTTTGTACTGGAGAGTGTTGAGTTCAACAGCAGCGTCTGCCCTGAGGCTTTTCCAGCAAAACCTTTTTGCTCTGTGAATCTTTCAGCAGCTCCTAAGGATGGTCCATTTCTGGAATTCTTCACCTGTGTGAGCAGTGAACGCAGGCTGTACCACAGGCACTGCTACCAGTGGGGGGGGGAATTCATCCCAGGACCCAGGGCAGGGCTGGAGCTGTGCCAGGGGAGGCTCAGGCCGGAGATCAGGGAAAGATTCTTGCCCCAGAGGGTGCTGGGCACTGCTCAGGCTCCCCAGGGAATGGGCACGGCCCCAAGGCTGCCAGAGCTCCAGGAGCCTTTGGACAGCGCTCCCAGGGATGCACAGGGTGGGGTTGTTGGGGTGTCTGTGCAGGGCAAGGAGTGGGACGGGATGATTCCTGCGTGTCCTTTCCCACTGAGGATATTCCATGAATCTTTGCTGTAGCTGTTGTTGAGCTTGGCTGATTGGCAGCTCCACAGAGCAGAATGGCCATCAGGTAACTCTCCAAAACTGATAAATACATAAATAATGGATGCACTCATCCCACTCT
Organism: Climacteris rufus; assembly: GCA_013398175.1. Lineage (NCBI taxonomy): Eukaryota > Metazoa > Chordata > Aves > Passeriformes > Climacteridae > Climacteris > Climacteris rufus. The sequence continues at coordinate 381,095 of VZRZ01008565.1, forward strand.
GACAAATTATCCAAACCCATATTGCAGTCCACAAAACTGATAAGAAATAATTGAGTGAGACATGGGACTCCTTTTTCTCCTTTAATCCTCTGCAAAAAGGACCATTGAAAGATTTTGCTCGGTCTTTTTAGTTTGCAGTTGTAATTTTTGGATTTTTCTTTAATCATGATTCTTTTGTGTTCTGTGGAATGAGGATCACAGGATGGAAAGTGGCAAAGTCTGGAGCCTCTGGAGTGGGATGTGCAGGCAGACCCTTGCAGACTGAATGCCAAAGGGTTTGTGAGTAAATAGACAAATTGCTGGTGGCATCATTTCTTGGAAATAAACCTGGCAAATTAGAATTGTTAAAGCAACTGCTGAAATGGCTGATGCCATTGAATTGTCAAAATAGAGAACTGCAGAGTTTCCCAGCTAATTTACACAGCACCAAAGCAAAAATAATGAGGAAATAATGAGCAGTTATTGTTCCTGGCTCTCCCTATCCATTATTTGAAGCTAAGACATTTATCAGGATGGAGCTAAGCTGGAGAGGTGTGCATGCAACGCGGTTACAGTGGTCAGTCAGAACCAAGGGGGAGAGGGGGGATTTGAGGAATTAGAGGATGGCAAATGGGCAGAAATAATCATTGCTGCAGGAAACCAGGTGAGGAAGAGCACTCAGGGCTCCTGAAGTGGCGTTTAGGTCACTTAGGAGGGTGAGTGAGGTGGTTTTGGGAGGGGAGTGATGAGATCTGGTTCATGTGCAGGACCAGTTGTGCCATGAGTGGTGTCAAACACCTGGGTGTGCCTGGGCTGGGTACATTCAGAGCCACTGATGATCATGGTGCCTGGCAGATGCTGGGCATCCTGTTGGCTCCATAAACGCTTCCCAAGCTGCTCCAGGTAGAAGGGAGACCCTCCCTGAGTGTGCCAAGTACATTTGACCCAGACTGTGGGATGGCAGGATCACTGAGGTTGGAAAAGCCCTCCAAGGTCATGGAGTCCAACCTGTGCCCGATGCCCTCCTTGTCCCCAGCCCAGAGCACTGAGTGCCACGTCCAGGCCTTCATTGGGCACCTCCAGGGATGGGGACTCCATCAGCCCCTTCCAATGCCTGGCAGCCCCTTCCATGAGGAATGTGTTGGATTGGAGGGCATCTTTTCATGCAGAAGCCATGGAGAGACCTTACTTTGGGGTGACAATCCGGAGACTGCTCTTCATCCCTCCCATCCCCGTGTTTGAGCCCAGAGGAAAAGAACAGGTATTGGAAGAAGCTGGAGCCATCCGTGGCCACAGGCTCTCCCTGAACCCAAGGTGGAAGGGCTCTGCAGGCAGCTGAGGCTTCTGCTGGGCCTTGGCTTCCTCCAGGAATGGCTCATCCGACCTTTCAAGGCAGCTCCCAGTCGTGCCTGGCGCTGACTGGGAGGCAGGACGGCGCTGCCAGGGCTGAGCGTGGTTTGCCTCGCACAGCTCCCAGCCCTGCAATGAGCTTTGACAGATGCTATCAGAGTATCTCCCCATAAATAAATATGTAATCGGGCTGCGTGCTACACTTTCCCATCCTGAGGAGGAAATTCTGACACTCCTGTCCTTTTATCTCTCGCATCCCTCGGCAGCTGTGAAAAAGCCTCTGACCTCGGCTGCTCATTTTTCTCATTTCATTTCAGCAGGAGTTGGTGCCTGTGCAGCTTTGTTACTGTGCTGTGGAGGAGGAGGAGAGCAGCAGGCGTTTTGTTGAAATTCTTAATTGCAGGCACAGCAGGATTATGGAAATGTCAAGAGGGAAGTGACAGGGAAGACCTGACGAGCACGTGGAGGTTGGTTGATTCACTGCTCTCTTTTCCACTGGGGTGGTGGGTGGCTCAGGAGGCTCAGGGGTCCTGGGCTCCCTGACCAGTTCACCCATCTGCCAGGCTGGGCTGGGGGCTGCTGCATGGAGCAGCCCTTGCTCAACTCCAGGCCCAGGATCAGCAAAACCCCACAAAAGTGGCCCGTGCCAACGGAGCTGGAAGGAGTGGCAGTGCAGAGCAGCAGGGCTTGGTCCCCTGTGCCTGGTGTGGCACCTGTGCCAAATTCCATGTGTAATCTAGGGTGGTTTTGGGACAGGGGAACCCCAGGGGAGGCTGACTCCAAACAGCTTGGCAGGAGTTAAGAAAAATCTTCCTCGCTCTTATTTAGCAGATATTGCTATTCCACTTCCTTCAGCCTGGCACAAAGGCTCATTCCTCATCTCAGGAAGACTGAGATGCTGTCTTTGGGATGCTGTTCCTTGGGAGAGCAGCCCCTGACCCCCCAGTTTTCCCTCTGAGGAGGGGGCAGGTGAATCCTGCTGCTGCCACAGCCACCCAGGTGCCGGAGCCAAACAAGTGGCACAGGTTGGATTCAAGCTCGGATCTGCTGAATGGATGGGATTTTCCATAGGCCTCAGGGGCTGGATAGAGGGGGCTGCTCCTGTCAAAGCTCCCCAAAGGGTTTGTTCCAAGGCAGATCCTGTGTTTCCCTGAGCCATCTTCTTCAAAATGATCCAGCTGCTGTGCTTCCTGTCCTGGTTGCTTTCTCCCTGTCAGCCAGGACATGAAGCCTGGGTTGGCACACAAAGGTTTCTCATCCCATCCCAAGGTCAGGAGTTGTCTCCAGGTGGTCTCTTAGGTTGGCTGGGAAAGCTGCATGGAGAAGGGCAGAAATGCTGTGGGAGGCCACTGCATTATCCAGGTGGTCCAAAGTAGCAGCTTCATCCTGGTCAGGATGGGAAGGTCCTGGTCCTGGCTGGGCTGTAGGACTGAGAGCTGCAGGAGAAGGGTCTCCAGGTGGGAAGGATGGTGCTGTCCCACTGACCTGGACCAGACCAGCATTGGTGTCTCCCACATTTCTGTGCTCACGGTGATTGCAGCTGGTGCCCATCTCCAGTGCACGCTGGATTGTGCAGGGAGCAGGGAGATGCTTTGATTCCTGGGATGTTTGCACAGGCAGGTGGTTCCCAGGGAGCTGCCAGACGTTCTCTGTCAGTGTGAACAGGCTGTGTCAGGCCTGGCAGGGGGCTGGGAGAGGCTGCTCAGTTGATAGATGAAGCTCTTCAGTGTTTTGGGGACCAGGAAGGAGAAGGAGCAGCCAGAAGCATTTATTGCTCCCAAAACTCACAGAGAGAAACGGAGGAGAAGACAGTGGGGCTTGAAATGGGTGGCTGGAAACACAGGAAAACAGGGAAATGACAGAAAAGGAGGAGGAGGAGGATTAGCAGAGGATTAAGCTTCTCAAAGTACAACTCAACCTGTTGTAGTGAGTCCCGAGGAGGCACCAGGATGCTCAGAGGGATGGAGCAGCTCTGCTGTGAGGAAAGGCTGGGAGATTGTTCAGCCTGGAGAAGGGAAGCTCCAGGGTGGCCTAATTGTGGCCTTCCAGTGTCTGAAGGAGCTGAAAAGAAACATGGAGAGAGACTTTGAACAAGAGCCTGGAGTGCCAGGACAAGGAGGAATGGCTTCAACTGCCAGAGGGCAGGGTTAGATGGGATATTGGGAAGAAATCCTTCCCTGTGAGGGTGGGGAGGGCCTGGCACAGGGTGCCCAGAGAAGCTGTGGCTGTTCCATCCCTGGAAGTGTCCAAGGCCGGGCTGGACAGGGCTTGGAGCAGCCTGGGACAGTGGGAGGTGTCCCTGCCCATGGCAGGGGGTGGCACTGGATGAGCTTTAAGGTTCCTTCCAACCCAAAGCATTCCAGGGTTCTATGACATATTGGGAGCGTGCCAAACATTTGTGGAACACGGAGCAGTGGGACCTGGAGTGTTGCTCCTTTCCAATCAGGTCACCTCTTCACAAGGGCCAGGCTGCCTCACCCGATTGTTCTGTCCCTTCATTTTGATCCCTCAGAGCTCCTGTTCCTTGTTAGGCACTGCTGTACCCTGAGTAAATCAGAAGGGCTTTTCCTTTACCCCTTGGGAGCCCCCGAGGAACCACCTGGGCCTGGTCCTTCCATGACTGCTCAGTGCAGGAGCGTGGCCACTGCGGAGCTGTGCTGGGTCTGGGTGCAGCCTGGGGAACGTGAAGGGAGTTTTGTGCTGGCCCCAGCTTTTTGCTGGGTTTGGTGTGATGGGGCACACTCCAGGTGGACTCTGGCTCTATGCCTGCCTGGATCCCAGGGAAGGTTCCAGTGGAAAGGGTAAGACCAAAGGAAACCCCACCCAAGGTTATGTGCAGGGTTCATTTGCAGTGACACCCAGCACAGGTGGTTTTGGTGTCCAGGTGATGCTCCACCTGGACAGGGCCAGGCTCTCTCTAAGGTTCTGAGCTCAAGGCACTGCGGGGTGGTGGCTCCAGGTCACAGCTCAGGGTATTGAACATGTCCCCAGTGTCCCTGGAGTGAGGCACAGCCCCTAAACACCCAGTGGTCAGACTCTGACCTTGCTTGTTTTCCCAGCTCTTGGTGAGGGACGTTGTTCCTGCTTTTTGGGCTGCTTTCCTGCCTTGTTGCTTCTTAAAAAGGTGTTGTGCTTTCCCGGGGTATTGGAGAGGTTTGTGACATTTCGAGCTAAACTTTGCTGTTTCAGCAGCCAGCAGTGAAGGTGATTCCAGGCAATTGTTCCATAAGCAGCAGAACTAATGAGCCACTGGATCTGTATCCCACTTTTCTGACCTCTCCCTCTCCCTTCATAATATTAGCTCTTCCCACAGAGCCAGCGTGGCCCTGTCCCCTTCCTCCACGTCCTTTCCCTCCTTGGCAGACACAGGTTGCCATGCAGAGCAGGAGTTTTCTCAGCTCACATGACAGCCAAGGCACTAATTTGGCTCTGTCTCTTCCCCATTCCCACCATATTTTTTCCCAGGGTTTCTCCATATTTAATTATCTCCGAGCCTTCTGTCAGTCTGGGGGAAATTTAAGTTCCTAGAGGTAGGAATCTGCTGCTCAGATGGACCAGCAGTTGTACAGACAGTGGGAACGGAGCTTCTGCAGAATAAATTCCTTCCCTGGGAAGCGTGGATGGTGTCCTATGTCCCTGTCACCTGCATGGAAAGCCAGGTACTGCCACACTGCTGTCAGCTGTGGATTAGAGAGGAGAAACCCAGGAACAAACAGAAACAAAGCAGAGAACTGGGGGTGTCAGCAGGGCACGAGGAGAGCAGACACCTGTGAGAGGAAATAGAGGATGTTTGGGATATTCTGAGCAGTGTTTGCTGTTGAGGGAGTCGGCCTTGGTTTCCCAGACTTTCCCATTGGCATTGCTTGCCGTTGGGCAGGGCGTGTCCTTCCCATGGGATTGAGATGATAAATTCTGTGCAGGAGCTCAGATCCAGCCACTGAGGCCTCAGCCCTGTGCGAGTGGGTGAATCATGGAATCCTGGAATGGTTTGGGTTGGAAGAGACCTTAAAGCCCATTTCATTCCAACTGACACCTACTGCTTGTGCCCTTGTCCCTGCTGGAGGTTCCTGCTGGGATGCCATCAGAAGTTGGAGCAGGAGTTCTTCCCCTCCCTGTGCCTTTGCAGTCTCCAACCCCTCACAACAATTTCTCAGCTCATCCATGTTCCACTTTTCCAGGAGGAGTTCCATAGCCTTGGCACTGCCCAGTGACCCAACAAGAGCAAGGAAGTCAGATCAGATTTGTGACCTTTCAGTATTACAAGGGAGTTCAGAAAAAAGAGAGACAGTGACTTTTTACACAGGCAGTGCAGGGACAAGGGGGAGTGGCTTTAAACAAAAAGAGTAGGAATTATCATCTGAATCCTATGGGAAGGGCATGTCCTGCCCAAGATTTAGGTTATATATCAGGGAGAACTTCTTCCCTGAGAGGGTGGGGAGGCCCTGGCACAGGTTACCCAGAGAAGCTGTGGCTGCCCCATCCCTGGAAGTGTCCAAGGCCAGGCTGGCAGGGGCTTGGAGCAGCCTGGGATAGTGGAAGGTGTCCCTGCCCATGGCAGGAGTTTGGAATGGGATGAGCTTTAAGGTTCCTTCCAACCCAAACCATTCTGGGGTTGTTACCCACTCCAGGATTTGTGAATCGGAATGTGCCCCAAAGCTCCGAGGAATTACTGGGAGAGAGCCAGGGAGCTGCATTGTGCTGGGAATGTCCATTCGCAGCCAGCGTCTTGAAAGGGCCCCAGATTTATCGTTGTCACTCCCCATTCACCCCCTGAGTGACTCAAGCACAGAGCTCTGCATAAGTTGCATGACTTTTAGAATCAGCAAATGATAGATGTCTGTATCCTTGGATGAGGATAATCCAGTCGCACAGTCTGGCTGGATTTCAGCTGTTCTCCTAAAAAAAAAAAAAAAGGAGTAGAGGAGTGAAATATTTACTTTTGCTACTTTTCACAAGTGGAGATGACAGAGCGTGGGAAAAGAAAATCCAGTCCTGGTGGGTAAGGGTTGGAGGGGAAGAGAAGCAGGGAAAATCGTCTCTCTTTGCTGGTAAAAAGGGCAGAAAGGGGCTTGGCAAGAAAAGAGCCATTCTTTGGATTTCTCTGAGGCACAGAATGAAGGCAGAATATTCAATGAACATAACTCTGCCATTGTCAATGCAGGCAGGGCTGTTGATGCCAGCCAGGCAATTCGACCCCGAGCTTTGATTAAAAAAAATCAGCCATCCCCAAATGTTCCGATAAAAGAGAGGTTATGAAAAAAACTTGTGCTTTGGTTAAAGAGCACCCAGCGCCGGAGTCATTTATTACAGCTGAAAGGATTAAATGTCATCAGGGAAACCAAAAAGCAAATGAATCTGTAATTAAATGTTTAGCCCAGCCAAGGCAGTGTGGCAGTGCCAGGCTGAATAATGTATAGAGGAACCAGCCCCAGCTCTGAGCTTGCTTTCCATTTTTTTCATTAACTGAATCTATATTAATGCACAACAAGAGAGATGAGTGATTTTCAGCACACTCTGGATTTGTTGGTGTTTTGATGATCCCGGGACTCAAAAGCTTCTGCTGAGATCAGTGCCAGGTTTTGCTTGGAGTTATCCAAACACAGAGGAGACCCGATACCTGCCGGGAAAAGCAAACAGGGGAGCAAGTGAAAACAAACAGGGAAAAGTCCACCAAGCCCTGGCCTGGCAGAGCTGGGTCTGGAGATTCCTGGGCAGGGCATCCTCCCCCTTTCCAGCCTTGCCTGTGGAAATCTGCACAAACTGCTCCTGAGCTGGCAACAGAGCTGAGATCTCTTTCCTAATTCCTGTTATGAGCTAAATATAATGCAAAGATTGTGGTTGGCTGGAGGCAAAAACTGAGCCCAGGACTTTGGGCACATTGGAGGAGATGAGAAAAGAATGATCAAATTCAGCTTATAATGCACAGCAATCAAAATGGTGCAGAAAGGTCATTTCCCTTCACTCGATTGTATGTTATGATTCCGGAAAGACTTTTTTTTACCCAAATATGGACACTTTGTGCCAAAAATTTGAAGTCTAATCAAGCTTACCAATTAGTAGAGACATTCTCAATGACAATTGTCAATTAACCTCAAGGTTAGAAATCCAGGACAACCTGAACCATCCTTAAGCTCATGCCAGAGTCCTGATAATGCTGTTTGATATTAAAAGAAGCCTCCATCAGGTTGTACATGTGTGCAGACCCCCAATGTGCTGCTGCATCTTTCTGAAATCTATTTCCAATTCTTTTGTAACTTGTTGGGGTTTTTTGGTTTGTTTGTTTTGTTTTGTTTTGTGGTTTTGTTGGTTTTTTGGGGGGTTTTTTTTTGTTGGGTTTTTTTTGGTTTTTTTTGCAGCTAAACATTATTAACCTTCAGAGCTGTCTGTCCTACTTATGGTAATCCAGGCAGCAGCAACTGATTCTGCTGGAGCATTGATCCTCCTGTCTCCAGGTTATTGTTCCTGCTTCTCCCACAGCTGGGATCATGTTCATTGTGGTGTCAAACCTTGCAAGTATTTAAGTTTTACCTGGTCTTTTATTTATCTTCTGTTCCAGTTAGAAAGGGAATGCTTGGATTTTGGAATCAGGCTTCGTGAGCACCTCAGGGCCAGAAAGAGTTTTGGGGTTGCTTCCCTTTCCCTTCTTCCTCCCAGCATCCCACTCTCCACAGCTAAAAATGCAGGATAGATTAAATACTGCATATTTCAGAGGAATTGGAGAGCTGAGACGTGAATCCTCATTTTCTAGAAGCTCTTCAGGCATATCCTTCCCCAGGGAATTTTCACTAGGAAGCAAAAAGGGCTGGGAGAGGCACCACTCCTTCTCCGGGCTGTGCAGTGTCTGCTCTTCCTTGTCCAAGCAATGTTGTGCTAAATGAGGGCCTTGGAAATCTGGAATTACTTCAGAAAACGGCCTCTGTGTTCCCAGGAAGGTTGAATTGATGCCTGAAAAATTATCTCCCTTCCGATACAGCCAACAGTGCCTGAGAAGAAGGATGTTCTTCACTTGCAGCACGTTAAAAGAACCATTTAGGTGTGATTTGTGTGGAAGCTCCTGCCAGAGCCCTGGCCACCTGCCAGGGTCAGGCACAGGGAAGAATCCCCTTGGGATGGGAAATCTGGCATCGTTTGTCTTACCAGGGCCTCATCAAGACTTTGTGTGTCCAGGGTGTGGCTGCGTGAAGGTGTCAGGAGGGAGGGGACCTGCACTCCCAGCACAGCATCATTAAAATGTTATACTTCATTTTAGTGACCCCTGGGTGACGAGGAGAATTTTAATGGGCTTGGGGTTCTATCTCCCGAGTTCTGCAACATTTTCAGGTTAATAACACTGGCGTCTCTTATCTCTCCTCTGCCATCAGGGCTGGAATGGGGAAAACCCAGCGTTTTGTTGGGAGTTTTAAAGCTGCCTTGAAATCTGTCAGGGGAGATAAACCATCTTTGCTATCAGAAAATAGCTTCTCTTTGCTATCTTATGGAGCAACGCACAGCTCCAAAAAAGCTGCTCCTGCCTCACAGCTTATTAGGGAGAGAGACTCCCAGGGGGAAAGGTGAGACAACTGTGGGGTTTTGGGGGGGGAAACACTGGATTCCAAGGAGGTGAGGTCTCAGGGAGTGAAAAGACTTCTGGAAAAGGGCAGCACCACATCCTGATGAGCCACATGCATCCTGTAGCAGCATCCTGGTGAAGAGCTGCAAGTGGAGTTGATTCCGTGTGGGATGAGATGAGGTTGTAAAGAAGTTCCCTGAGCCAGGACATGGTTCTGCTCCCTTTGTCACGGTGAAAATGTGGAACTGAATAGTTTGGTGTTGTAAATCACGGGATCACACAGAGACCTGAGTGTATTTCGGTGTGAGATGTTCAGGTACAGGCCAGTGAAGGTCTGGAGAATGTTTCCTTTCGACTGCTTGAAGTTTGTTCTGTAAGTAAAGCGTTTCCTTCAAGCCAAAATATTCCATCTGCCAAAATGATCCCAATTAAATGTTATCAGAATCAATATCTAAATTACTCCACTTAAATGTGTGGCTTTATTGGACCAAGGCAAATGAAGCCGTTATAAAAACATGGATTCTGAGGGTGGGAACACTTCTGATGGTGGTGACAAGTAACCAGATGTCCCAAGTGACTTTGAGAGCACGGTGTTTCCAGCTGGAAATCCTGTCAGACACCACAGCTGCCAGCTCAGATGGACCAGTTAGAAAAATCATCTCTTCTTGCTCCTGGGAATGCATCTCCCACCAGATCCCTGTGGCTCACTGGCCGCCCTGGAAGGTGAAGCTCTTCTGCAAAGCTCAATATTTGAGGGACAACTGGTGAGTGAAACAAACAGACAATTTCTGTGGGAGGTGCCTTTGTGAGAGACATTGATCCCAGTATTCCAGAGCTCCGGTGTTTTCAGAACTAATCCACACCCCACCAGAAGTGAAATCAAAATCCAAAACCAGGCCTTGGCTCACAAACGGTGATTTTGTCAGCGGCCACAATTCCTGTTGAGAGGCACTGTGCTAACAGACTCCTCATCCACTCCTGTCGGGCACTGAGAGCCTTTTCCTTGGCTGATGCTCACTGCAGAGCTCCTCTGGGAAATGCCACACTCGCTCCTGCTCTGCTTCCTGCAGCTTTTACCTTGGCACGGGTTGCCTTGGGAGACAGCTTTGGAGTCACTTAGTTTCATCAGCATTTCCCTAGAGATGAGAATTCATGCTGATGGAATGGGATGAGGGTTCCAGCTGGGACAATCACACCCTGACACCTTTCCCTGACTCCTGCTTTCCTGGGGGACCATTTCCCATTTTAACCTCTGCTGCTTTTCCACCTCATCCCTCTTCCCACTAGAGACTTCCTGGTGGGGTACAGCTCCGTCCCTTCTGGGAATCACTCTTCTGGCTGCATGGACTCCTGCCTCATGCTCTTCTTGGAGATGTTCCTCTCTCTCCTGTTCAGCTGGAAAGAGGAGTCCCACAGTTTCCCCCATTCCCGGTTGCTTCCTGTAGCTCCTTAGCCAAGAACTGCTGAGTTTTCATTAGGCCTTTTCCAATTCTTGCTATGGCTGGAAGCACTAACTGCCTCAGGGATGGAGAGAGAAGGGTTTTAGTCAGCAAGAGGTTCTGTGAGTAGTAAATTCAACATGAAGATGCCCTAAACCCTTCTGCAACAGATATCCCGGTTTTAACATTAACAGAAGGAACATTGATAGTAATTCCTGGCATTTAGGAACGGGTTTTCTGGGGTTTGGTGTGTGTGTGTGTGTAGAGACCTTTCCAGCACCATTTTTTTTGGTTCTGAATTCACACTGAGTGTCAGGTTTTCGGGAGTGGGAGGTTGGCTGCCCTTTCCTCCAGATGGCTCCTCAGAACCCTTCCTCGGGGTGCTCCTTCCACGGGGCGGAAGCGCCCGAGAGCCCAGGAGATAAAAACAGCCCTGCTGAAGGTCAGTTCCTGAGCAAGGCCGGGTTTTACTGCCACGAGCCGCTGCTGAGCCAGGCTTTGTGCTCATCAGCCGGCGGCTGTGGGAGGCGAGGCGGTGGGAAGGGCGGGGGAAGCAATGTTTTAAAATAGATATTTATGGAGGATATCAACATTTGGCATTTCCCGATTTCAGAACAGTGGAGGAGGAACTCAGAACTCCATCATTCCCCCTTCTTCCCTCCGTGCCAATTAGGACCGCAGTCTGCTCCCCTCCCTCACACGGAACAGCCACTTGGGCACTTTTGCCAGCAGCTCCTTCCCTTGGGAGCATTTCCTGCCTGGCTCAGAGGAACAGAACGGTCCCGGGGGCTTTCCTGTGTGCTGGGAACGTGCCATCCGCCTGTTCCAGTGAATTAGCGCCTAATTTCGGGCGATTCTCACTTTGCTGCCTTTAACTCCGCTGCCTCTTCCCCCGAGGAGGGCTGGGATGTGGTTATGTCCTTCCAGGCTTTTTCCTTCCAGCCAGGCACGTGGACATTCCCATCCACCTCCAAACCCTGTTTATCCAAAGTGTCAGGTCCTGCCACCCCCGCTCCCAGGTGGCTGCTGGAAGTCCCCTGTTAATGTGCATTTCCGTGAGCTGCTGCCTCCCGTAGCCTGGAGGTTCCAAGTCTCCGACAGCCTTTTCCTCTCCCTTCTGGGCTGCTCTCCCAAATATTTGCATTTCCTTTCTCCAGATCCCGCCGTCACCCGCTGCCTTTGCACTTTCTATCTTGGCAGCCCACTTGTGTCAGAGGGATTGATCCCAAAACATCGCAAGGTGTTGGGGAATCTTCACCGCAGTGCCACGAGCAGCTGTTGTCCCAGCAGCATCTGGAGTTCCCAACTCCTCTGCCTGATGGGGATTTCACTGCTCCCTGGCAGGAGTGCAGCATTCCCGGGAAGCTCCTCCCTTACTGTCTCGTGGCCATGCTGAGCACAAGAGTCTTGGGATCACCCATTTCTCTTGGCACAAGAACCTTTTGTCCATTCCCCACCACATCAGGTCACTTTTCAGGGAGTAAGAACGATCCTTTTCCGTGGGTTTCCCCTGAGTGCTTTGGAGTGACGAGTGCAAGGATTGCAGTAATTTGTGCTCTTGCATTTTGGAGCTCCTGAATCCAGAACAATTTGTGGTCCCAGCCCAGAGTCATGGAGGTGGTTACAGCTTTCCAAAGGGTGCTGACAGCATGGAGCAGAAAGCAGGGAAAGGGCTGGAGAAACCAGGGCAGGGGCTCAGTGGACTGAAGGATGGAGGAGGACACAGGAGTTGCTTCCCAAGGCTGCTGGATTGATGAGGAGGGAGCAGTGTCTGCTCACTGTTAGGTTTGAATGCGATGAGGGAAAGGAAATCAGTCTTCTGACTCCACTTCCATGAGGAGGATGTTCTTCCAAGATGTCCCCAACCCTTTCGTGATTCCTCTCACAGCTCAGACCTGCACCATTCCTTTCCCCCATTCCCCACACCTCTCTCAGCTGCAGGAACTGGAAACCCCAGTGTCACCTGCCCAGATGAATCCCATTCCCAAAGCCCAGGGCACACTGAGCCTGTTCCCAGCAGGAAAAGGCTGCTTTGCAAGGGCTGGGAGAGTTCCCAGCACAGAGGTGGTACCTGGTGTCAGCAATGCAGGAGGGATCAGTGGGAGCCCTCAGAATGCCTTTTATCTTTGGCAGCACAGCATCTCAGAAAGCTTTCAGTTCCTTTTCTCCTACCAATTAAAGCAAAATAAAAGTATTATGAGCGGTTTTGTCTGGTTTTTAAAGAAAAACAGAAATAAAAAGGGTTTTGACAGAGCAACCCTGTCAAAAATTGTGCTGCTTTGGGGGTTTCCCTTGGTTGGCTTTTTTCTTTTAGGAGGATGGCTTGCAAATTTTGTACAAACTCTTAGTGTTTTGTTTCAAATCATCTTGTGTTATTGAGAAATGGTGTATGAATTTCCCAAATTTGCTTTGTTTAAAAGGAGATGAGTCTACCAGCAGGGCATTTTTGAAGAAAGGTGTGTGCTCTGGGTTGGGTTTGAGTCTATTATAAATATCTGAGCCTCAAGGACTCCAGGATCAAACATTGCTTTTGAAATTTGAAATAAAACCTACAATTGAAAAAAACGAGCCAGCCTTCCCTGCTAATGGCAGCCTGTTAGTCCTGTGTGCACCAACAGAGCTGGGCGAGAGGAGCTGGAAGCAGGATTTTATCCCTTGTTTTTTATGTGCTGATTAAAGAGAGTGCTCCAGCCCTGCTGCTGGTGCCTCCTGTGCCAGCACAGATGCCCAGGACAGCCCAGGGAGCGCAGCTTGGAGGGGGCTGATTTGGGGATGATTAAAGATGCCCAGAAAACCAGAGCAGAAAGAGGAAAGGACTCTTAACTTTCTTGTAGGGAGAATTTAGGATTCCCAGATCATCAGCTCAGCAGGTGGGGTCCTAAGTGGGGCTGGGAGGGAATCAAACTGCTCCAGCCAGCTCAGGCTGTCACTGCAATATTCCTTCTGCCTCTGCTCCCAAGTCACAGATGGGAGCTGAGCCTTGGCTTCCAGGCCCTACTGGCAAAACCTGGCTTGGATTTCTCTGAGACTGTGCTCTGTGGCAGAGTGACAACACAGGGATGCTCCATCCCTGGAAGCATTTGCAGTCGGGTGGAGCTCTGAGCATCCTGGCCTGGTGGAAGGTTGGGGTGGAATGAGATGAAAGTTAGGTTCCCTCCCGAGCCAAACCAGTCTGTGATCTCACAGATCTCACAGGGCTGCTGGGATGTTCCAGGAGAACACAAAGGACAAGGGAGACTTGGGACATCACTCACTTGAGCAGTCAGACAGCTCCTGCTCACACCTCTGCGGGGCAGGGTGCAGGGAAAGAGCTCCTAGGAGGGCAGTGGGAAACCCTGGATATCCCAAAATCCTGCCATCCACCTGGTGTGCTCTGCTGGACAGGTGTGTGCTCTACCTGGTCCAACAGGCCCTCCTGGCGGGGTTCAGCACCTCTGGAAGGAGCGCACATGGAGTCCTTGGGGAGCAGCCTTGCTGGTCTGAGCACAGTGACTGGTTTGGGGTGCCTTGAGCTGCTGCTGTCACACCTCAGTGACACAGAGCCTGTGCAGCAGAGAGGGGACAGCGCCTGGCCCTGCTGGGCTGTGGGGACCTGAAGAGCTCCACATTGCTCACCTCCCAGAGAGCCCAGCTGGATCTCCCTTTAACTGGGAGACACACTGGGAGATGATTTGCTTTGTTTGCTGATTGCCGGTACATTCCCAGATCCAAAGGAGGTGACCAAGGCCTGTCCTGCCAGAATTCAAGTCATCAAGGGTGCACGGCCAGAGCTGGGTGTGCACAGAGCCTCAGAACCAGATTTGACTCAGTCCTGACCTCACAGACCCCCCAGCACCAGGGTCTGGAGAACATCATCAGCAACCACTGAGCAGGAGCGGGGTGGGACGGAACCACTGTTCTCCTTATCTCCGGTGGAGATGGAGACAGTGCCTCACGGAGGGGCAGGATGTGGGAGGGGAAGCCAGGGCTGATGTTTGGAGGCTTCAGAAGCGGATCCAGAAGGATCAAAGAGGAGCCAGGAGTGAGTGGCAGGGAGGATTCGATCGTGTGTCTGGCGCTGGCTGTCTTTATGTGGCATTTGAGACAGTGTGGGCAGCTTGCTCCAGTTTTTCCCTCCTGACGCCGCTTTGTTTGGAAGGTTGTAGACACATGTCAGCGGTGATGGATAGATTTGTTTGACTTCCTGTCAAATCAATGATTACTCATAGAAATCTCTTTTATTAGTTTATCAGAGGAAGTTCTCTGTCATTTATCCCAGTGGAGCTTGGCTGCCTGGTGTCATTGAGCAGGAGTTATTGCCAGGCTTTATTGTGCTGCTGCTTTTAGGGTTTGACACCAGATTTATTTTTGTCTCACCTTGACACTAGGAAAGGTTCATTCCTATTTTTCCCCTCATTGCATGGAGGGCGTTTTGTCTTTCCTTTCCCATCCCAGTCCTTGGAAATTTGCAGGAATATGCCCCAAGTACTCAGGTTTATCTGTGCTCTCTCTTCAAGCCTGATGTTTGGCTCTGCCTTGGCATTCTTGAGCTCATGAAAGTCTTGATTTCCCAGGAATGATAGAATGGTTAAAGATCATCCAGTTCCAAGCCCCTGCAACACAGAACTTGGAACAAATGTGTTGGAATCCAAGGAAAATGGGGTTCATGAGTCAGAGGGAAAAGTCACAGAGATGTATTTCCCAATTATTCTCCATTTGGGTTTGTTTTGCCTCAGAGAGAAGGACAAACTCCCCATCCCTGATGTTTTCATGTTGCATCCCAAAGGATGGGCAAGTGTGGGTGGTTTGATGCCACAGGTTCTTCCAAGGCTGCAGGACCACAGGTGGTGCTGGGCCTGGGCTCTCCAGGCCTCCTGTGGCATTCCCAGGTCAGGTTTGTGTTCCCTCAGTCCTTTGGGATTTGGGGGGCCCCTCTGCTCACAGCACCCCAACCCTGCAGAGCAGATGGACACCCAAAGGCTGGCAGGGATGAAAAAAGCAGTCCCTTCATGTGGGCTCAGGTACAGGAGCTGGAGCAGAGCGTTTTGGGATCTTCTGGATGCAGCAGATTTGCTGACAATGATTTTCAAATTGGAGAAAAGGAGACTTCAAGTGTAGCTCAAATATACAAGAGCTGTGCAAATTACTGAGTTATTTCCATCTTTGTCCCCATTGAAAAACCCATGGAATGATTTCAGATCAATCCAAACAATATTATTTTTGCCATTGACTTTATAAATCATAGAATCATAGAATATGCTGAGATCTAGTCCAGTTCCTGGTCCTACACACCAACAATCCCACCCTGTGCCTGAGAGTGTTGTTCAAATGCTCCTTGAGGTCTGACAGCCCTGGGGAGTTGATGATCTTGGAAAAACGGCTAAGGATCACCATGGAGAGGGAGATGCTTTCAAATCAGGTTCAAAACTAATCTTGGAATGTATTTTTCTAAGTAAAATCTCAGCTTGCTTAAAAATAATCAGATGAAACATCATCCTGGCTGTTCTCAAGCTTTTTTTTTTTCTCTGCAGCTCTTCCCCGCCCTCTCCAGTGGCTGAGCACATGTGGAGCTTTGGAAACTGCTGCTCCTGCCGAGATAACAATGCTGACCTCGGAGTTCAAGTAGGAGAGACTTCTGTTTTCAGGTCAAGAGCTGCTTGGCTCAGTCCCTGCAGATAAACCGAGCAGGGAGGTGATGGCCCGAGGGCAGAGCTTTGCCCTCTGAACAGCCCCTGATCATTTCGGCTGCCAGTGGAGCAGAGCAGGGGAGGGGAACTGAGGTGGGAACGATGCAGATGCACAGGAACAGGCTCTCTCTGTGGGATTTTGCTTGTGTTGTGGATGCTGGTGCAGCCTCCTGTCCCCTTCCAGGCACAAAGGTCTTGATGTGCTTACTGTTAGTCCAGGAACTCCTAAACCAGCTTTGATACTCTGACTTTTGTTGTTAATGAGGAGAGAAATATCTGCAGCATTTCCTTGAGCCACGAGGTAGAGAAGGAGTTCCTGCCACTGAGTTGGAGGGTGATTTGAGCCCTGCTTTGGGCCTAAGATAAATACACACATCCTTTTGGTTGTCTGCTGGTCCAGGCTGCTCCACCAGTTGTTTCTCCTGCCTGGTGCCCCTCGACTGGAGCTGGTGCAGTTCCATGGCCCCTCACCATCCTGGTTGGTTTTGACCTGGAGTTGGATGTCTGGAATTGGCACCCAGCCTTGAGGGAGAGCAACATCCAGCCGATGTCCTGTGTCATGGTGGGGGCCAGTGAATGAAGCTGAGGGGAGAGGGAGTGGTTGAAGTCTTCAGTGAAAGATAAAAGCCTCTTCCTAGATCAAAGGCAGTGGGGAGGGATGCACAGCTCCTGAAAGCAAATAACAACCCAACAACCATCGAACGTGAGGCTGGGATTTATGTCTGGTGCTGAGTCCAGGGCACATCCCATCCCTCCATCAGCAGCTCAGCCTGACAAGAGAGGGCAATTGCCTCTCCTCTGGTGGGTGGGTAGAACTCTGTGCGGTAGGAAAGCTACAGCCTGACACCCTTCCCAGGACAGGAATCTGTTCCTTCTGACGGGAAATGCTTCCAGAGAGAGAAATAAATTCCAGCTCTTATCAGACTTTTCTACCTAGTAGTTAATGGGACCGAACACCTGATTTGATTCCCAGGCTGTTCCCAAATTAGTGAGAGGTTCAGGGTGTAGGAATCACCTGGAGGAAGAACAGAGGGATGGAGGAATCCTCGGGAGAGGTGTGTGGAGTTTGCTGGCCCAGGGGGGCCCATTAATTTTGCCAGCGTGTAATGCAGAGTGCAGTGATTGCTCCAAACAGAAATGATTTAACCTTGAGCGAGGGAAACACAACCCAGCAGCAGCCGTGGAACAATAAAGAAATTCCATCTCTGATCTGCCGTGACCCGCGCGCCGCTCGAGCGGCTGCGATGTCACCGATCCATTATTTCCATGAGTGACTGTAAGTGCATTATGCATGAGCGTGTGCCCACTGCTGGAGAAACCACACTTCTCCGAGGCAGCAAAAGTAATCCATGGATTTCCTGGAGCTGGCTGTGCTCCTTGGCTTGGAAAGACCGTGCTGATGAAGGCTGTGGCTGTGCCTGAGTTTGGCACAGAAGAGCATTTTCCATGTGTTTCCCTGTGGGTGTGGATTGTGGCAGCCCCCACAAGGACCTGGCTGAGCAGCTCGAGTGGGAGCAGCACGTTCAGCTCCCTCAAAATGCTGGATTTGCTGTGGGGGCATGGCTTTTGGGAGAATGTGCAGCACATCCCAGTTTCTGGCACCTTCCTAGGCAGGCTGTGGGGTGACAGCTGTCCCAGCGCTGGACAGGAGGTGGGAAGGTAGATTGCACTTTGCCACGCCAAGGGTGGAATCATAGAATCACGGAATCATGAGCTGGAAGCGGGCCACAAGGATCATGGAGTTCAACCCATAGCCCTGCACAGGACACCCTAAAACCCTCCTCATTGAGGCCCCACTTGGGTCTGCAACTTCCTCCCAAGGAACAGCTCCAGTCTCTGCTCTCTGTGGCCAGGGACAGGACTGAGGGAACAGCTGGAGCTGTGCCAGGGGAGGGTTGGGTGGAAACATCAGGAAAGGTTCTTCTCCCAGAGGGTGCTGGGCACTGCCCGGGCTCCCCAGGGAATGGGCACGGCCCCGAGGCTGCCAGAGCTCCAGGAGGGTTTGGACAGCGCTGCCAGGGATGCACAGGGTGGGGTTGCTGGGGTGTCTGTGCAGGGACAGGGGCTGGGCTTGATGATCCCGTGGGTCCCTCCCATCTCAGGAGGTTCCATGACTCTAAGACATGCTGACTGATGAGCAGCTATGCATTGACACGTGCAGGATGCAACAACTGCACGGGTGTCTAGGGGGAAATAAGGATGACTCAGGCTTTTCCAGGTGCAGAGCACAGGAATTGTGAGGATGCTCTGGGACCTGTTTTGCTCCGGCCCTCCAAGCTCCTCTCTTAGTTCTCCTCAATATCTGGGTGTTGCCCTGCACTAAAGTGGGCCCCTTACTGCCCATTTTTGAACTGAGTTTTCCCTCTCCAGCCCAGCACCTCAGGCCAGACCTTTCCCAGAGACCAGAGCATGGGGTGTAGATTTCCCTGTGTCCCTTGGGACCCAGGCTGCCCCGCGGGAGTGCAGATAAGTGGTGGGCAGTAACAGCCTGCTTGAAATGAAATCATGTTTCTTCATTAAGTGAAACAGCACAACAGAGGGGAAGGGATTTTAAAACAACAAAAGGCCCACAGCATATTTTACCTTGTTTAATCTTACAAGCTCTGTTTGATAGGATTTTCTTTCCCATTCTAGCTTACAAAGCTCCAATTCCCCTCCTGGGATTTTTCCTGCTCTCCCCATTCCCTGCTTGGAAGGCTCAGAGCAGCCTTCCAGTACCTGAAGGGGCCCACAAGGAAGCCAGAAGAGGGACTGAGCAACAGGAACTGGAGTGACAAGACAAGGGGGAATGGCTTCAATCAGACAGAAAGCAGGGGTAGATGGGATATTGGGAAGGAATTCTTCCCTGTGAGGGTGGGCAGGCCCTGGCACAGGGTGCTCAGAGAAGCTGTGGCTGCCCCTGGATCCCTGGCAGTGTCCAAGGCCAGGTTGGATGCGGCTCGGAGCAACCTGGGACAGTGGAAGGTGTCATATGATTCATAGAACCATGGAATCTCCTGAGCTGGAAGGGACCCACTGGGGTCATGCAGTCCCACTCCTGGCCCTGCACAGACACCCCAACAACCCCACCCTGTGCCTGAGAGCGCTGTCCAAACATTCCTGGAGCTCTGGCAGCCTTGGGACCATGCCCATTCCTTGGGGAGCCTGGGCAGTGCCCAGCACCCTCTCAGGGAAGAAGACCCTTGTCCTGATACCCAGCCTAACCCTTTCTTGAGATTCAATCCCCTTCTTCAACCTTAAATCCCAGTGAATTATTTTCTGCTCAGGAAACTGGGAGAAAACGAGCTGGGTATTTTTTCCCCTTGCCTGACTGCAGCTTTAGCATCCCAAAACTTGGAACTCCAGCTGCACTGGTGTTGCTACTGAAAAGAAGCAGAATTAGAAGTAATCAGGGGGAATTATTCTGTAGGTTTTTAGAGTATCTTCAAAACAAAAAAGTTTTATATCATTGTAGTGTCTAAAAGTGAGAATCTGGTGCAGGGATGATCAGGTGGTGTTTGTTGTCCCTCCAGAGATTTTGCACCAAACAGAAGCTCCAAGATTGCCAGAGAGGGCTGTGAACTAAAAGCCACCTTTCCCTTGATAACCCTGAAGCTGGTGCACTCCAGTGGACGCCAGAACTAGGGAAGAGCTCAGCAGAGTGCTGTTCTCCAGCAGTTCCTGCTATTTCCCAACCATCCCTTACATTTCAGACGTTTGATGTTCACTTTGTGGGATAGAACACAGCGCTAATTAAGTCAGGATCCTGAGCAATTTTGCATCTCCTGCTAGTCATGAAGGGGTGATCTGTCACTCCTGAGACTGCCAGTGCTGATCCAGAACAAAGAGCTGTGGCATTCCCACATCATCACAGGAACAAAGCCGGTGCCTAAAACGCTGCACATGCTGCGTGCAGAGCACCAGCACAGCTCTGCCTGACCTGGGACAGCTCCCTTCATCTCTGTTCTTCTGCAGCTTTTGTCAGATCCATTCTCTCCTACGTGCTCTGGGGCAGGAATTTTCCCTGATTATGCATGTGCATGAGGCTTTGATCTCAGTGGCTGCATCCTGTATTACAGCACAGAGAGCGTTTAACAACCAGAGGAAGAAGCCGATTAATAATTTTAAGCTTCTCTGCACATGTGTCCCTCCAAGACTCCTGCAATCCCTGTCTGCTTCCTGGGACAATTTTCTGGGGCTAGGAGGGCACACGGGTCACTTGCCCTGTTTAAAGTCCATACCTGACTGGATCAACACTGGATATAGAAACTGCTTTCCTGTTTTCCCTTGGGCCTGAGGAGTATGTGGGGCATCAGGAGCAGGGTGAGAGGGAGCTCGCTTGGTTGATTTGAGGGGTGTGGGTGCCCTGCAGTGTTGCCCATTTTCACTGTTAAAAAATAGCTAGCTCTTTCTCTGTTAGACAGTTTCAAGGACGAGATTTTGTAAACATAGCTATGTTGTTGTAAAAATTATCTTTTTACATTCCTTTCCTATGGACACAGATCCTTTTGACGGACACTTCTTGTAACCAATATAGTTAAAGACGGAAGTGTTAACTTTCTCCAATGATCTGTGATTTCTAAAAGTGTATATAAGAATTAAACGAAGGTGGGTTCTCCCCCTTCCGCCCTTTGCTCTGAACAACTCGGACTCCGGCTCTCATTATTTCTGCGCCTTCGGCTGATAAGCCGGGATAAGCCGTAATAACAGGCAGCCCGGTAATACTGCAGGTTGGGCATGATCCTGGGAATCCTGTGTTCCAGGGATCCCTGGAGACAGGGACAAAGGGCCGACTGGCATGGCCAGAATTGAATCATAGGAGGGTTTGAGTTGGGAGGGACCCTAAAGCCCATCCTGTTCCATCCCCTGCCATGGGCAGGGACATCTTCCACTATCCCAGGTTGCTCCAAGCCCCATCCAGTCTGGCCTTGGACACAGGCTGGGGCAGCCACAGCTTCTCTGGGCACCTGTGCCAGGGCCTCAGCACCCTCACAGGGAACAATTCCTTCCCAATATCCCATCTAACCCTGTCCTCTGGAAGTTGAAGCCATTCCCTGTGTCCTGTCATTCCAGGCCCTTGTCCAAAGTCTCTCTCTGTGTTTGTTCTCTGCTCCTTCAGGCACTGCAAGGCCACAATGAGGTCATCCTGAAGCTTCTCCTCTCCAGGCTGAACAATCCCAGCTCTTCCAGCCTTTCCTCCCAGCAGAGCTGCTCCATCCCTCTGCTTATCCTGGTGCCTCCTCTGGGCTCTCTCCAGCAGCTCCATGTCCTTCCTGTGCTGGCCCCCAGGGCTGGAGTGGAGTGGGGAGAGCGCTTTTCCTCACTTTGCCTGTTGAACTGAACACGAAAATTATTGGTTTTTATCCCAGATTCCTTCAGGATCTGCCTCTGGAGCTCAGGGCTGTTCCTGCTCAGCCTGAAGGCCTTGCTGAGGTGCTGTGAGCCCGAGGCTGTTTTGCCTCCTGAAGGGAATTCTGTGCCCCTTGTACTGCTGATGTTGTAAGCAAGCCTGACACAGCTCATTTTCTCACTGTGCCTTTGTCATTCCATTTTGGAAGATGTACTTTTCCTGACAGAATTTCCAATTCAGTTCATTTTCTCTGCCTGCAGTAGGGGGGGAGAAAAAGGTGGTTTGAGGGGTTGCTGCATGTATTATTAATTGTCCTGATTTCAAGGCAGTGCAGTCTTTTTCCGCTTGATATTCCCATTTTCTCCTGACTAATCTTGGCTGCTGCTTTGAAAGGTGTTTGGCATCTGAAATTATATGGATTTCTTTGTGCTGGTAGTGTTTTTAAAGCTGGAAAATGTGGTTCTCCTGCTTATCTGGAGCTAAAATGGCACCGTGTTAGTCATCAGTCAATTGAACTGTGTTGTCGAGCAGTTGATTATTGAAGCTGCCTGTGTTTCCTGGGCTGGTTAAAACATCCCCCAGAAGTGCTGTGTCAGAACCTGTCCACTAAACATCATTAATGCAGAAGCAGGAAGGTGCTTTTGCACAGAGGTGAACAGGTTTGGGTCATTCCCAGCCCTGTTGATCCTGTTAGGAGGCAAGTGTGGTCCTGGATAATAAGCAGGGTTGGTGTTGGGGCTGTGTGGTGCTGCATGATGATTTTTGGGGCTGTCAGCTCGTGTTTCCACAGAGCTTGAGGCCCAGGCGGGATGAGTTTGTGATTTCAGCCCAGTTCCTGATGAACACTGTGTCAGAGCAGGGAAAAAGCTGCATTTGCAACTCAGTGGAAGTGAGTGCAACTCATGATTCAAGCCACACGTTGTTAAGGCTGTTTAGATAAAAGGGACACTCAGCCCAAGGCAGGGGAAAAGTCTCCTGACAGCAGCCTTGGGGTCAAGGTGATCATCCTGTTTCCATTGGAGCTGCCTCTGATAGAGAGGAACAGCACATTCCCAGAGGGAATCATTAACTTGCTAATGGATCTTGGAGAGGAGCAGCAGGAGATTCCTCCGTATTTGGCTCCTGCTCTTCCTCTCCCTCCTCTGGGATTCCCATTTCTGACAACCCTTCTCAAGACACTTGCACTTGCAGCCAGTCCTGGACACGGTGGCAGGACTGGGGATGGTTTGGTAAAGCCCAGGCTGGAGTGAGTGGAGGAGCAAGGGAGGAACAGGGATTCTCTCCCAGCAGAGCTCCACCAGGGATTGCTTTCCTGGCCGCTGTGGGCCAAGGGCAGTGTTCACACTCCCGCTCATCCTGCAGCTCTCCCTCGATGCTGGCCAGCTCCACGTGGGAAGGTCGTTCCTGGCCTGCCGCCTCCGCGCTGCAGCCGAGACAGACCCTCCCCAGGGAGCAGCTCTGCCCTGACCTGGCGTGCACCTTTCTACCTGCTGTTTCCTTGGCTTTCCTGGAGCTGTCCAAATGGGATTGGCCTCCTGTCCTCGCTCCTGGCCCTGTCATTCCGGCCCCTCCCGGCTCTTGGTGTGTGCTGCTGAGCTGCCGTGGAATCCAGCCTGCCCCTGCTACAAAGGAAACATCTAAAGCCAGCCCAGAGCATGTCCAATAGGATTTGTGGTGCTTCCAACCTCCCCATGTTATTGACTCCCCCTTTCAAGTGTGGCCAGGGCTTTATCTGCTGGTAGTAGGGAGAATTAATAATTTCCTTTAAAAAAAAAATCGGCTTTAAAACAACCCTCCACCTTTTTATTTATTTTTTTACATAAAAAGGCAAGTAAAAGACATAACAAAGTTGTTAAAAGTTCAAAGGGAATGCTAATCCTTGTAATGTGGACTAATCAACTTTTATCCAGACAATCCCCTTGTATCTCTGGGGCCTTGTGTGGTTCAGGATTCCCACAGGCAAGTGCTGGGCTTTAACTCCTTTTGAGCTGCCCTAAAGCTTCCCGTTCCTCTTCCCAGAGCTGTGCTGCCAGGCTATCACTCAGGAACAGCCTGGCACCTTCTTGGACTCAGAGCAGCTTCAAAGGTGCTTGAACTTCCCTGGTGAATCTTTCAAAGAGATGTGGAAACACAGAGTTCTTTTCCCTTGGAGGCCTGAACCATCCCAGGGTGAATAAATGAGTGGAGCTGCTCCAGCTGTTGAAGTGCTGGGGATGAAGTGACCTGGAATGCAGGCAGGACACTTACAGGTGAGTAATTCCTCACTGGGATGACTCTAGGGATGCCTTGTTCATTGGGAGGCCTGTGGGGAGTGGGACACATGGCCAGTGCTGTTTGCTCTGCTTGGTGGTGCTCACTTGGATGCCTCCATCAGACCCTGCATGTCCTACGTGGATCTTTGGGAAGGACACACCCGTTCCCCCAGCCAGGAATGTTTTCCTCAGCAAAGCTGCTGTTTGAAGAGCTCATCCCCAAACAAACACCCCCAGGTGTCTGTCATTCCCCACTGAAGTTTATTCTGTGTTGGTGTCAAGCCTACAAAAAGAAGCAGAATCCACCACCGTGAAAAGGAAGGGAGAAAAGTGTTTTAGCATTCCTAGATCTCGAAATATGTGGATTCACTGGGCTTTGAAAGGATTCCTTGGTGCTTTCAATGCCATATGAGTCCCCCTGGATGATTTGTGGACTGCACCGAGACTGGTGCAGCTGCAGAGCTGGTGCTGGTGTGTTCTGGAAGGCTCAGCTGCCCAGACAGATGTGTTGGTGCTGCCACAATCCCTGCCAGAGGCAGGCACAGAGCCACGCTGGCTGAGGCCTGTCAACAGTTGTTAGAGTAAAACCCTCTGCTGCTTTTTCATGTTGGAGGACAGGATGGAATTTAGTTATTCCTTCCTGACAGGCATTTCAGCTGTGCCATTTTCACTGGCTGGGACAAACCTTGTGCTTGGTTTGGTAGCTGGGGTTGCTGGGTTCGTGTGACAAGTGATGTGCAGGCATTCCTGGGGAGCTTCCAGGTGTGAACCTGGTGCTGGGAAGGAGGGGATAAACTTCCTGGTCTTTGTCCCAAGATGGGAGGTAGCTGGGGGTGTTTTTTTCCACTGCCCAGAAATCTTCTCAAGCTTCTCAAGAAAGAGCTTTGGGTTGTGCTGTGGGCGAATGAGGAGGTGGCTGTGGTGGTCTCCTGGAAACTTGGAGCATGGAGGAGCAGTCCAGCCCTCTAGCTCAGGATTCCTTCAGCCTGGAGAAGAGAAGGCTTTGGGAAAACCTCCAGTACCTAAAGGGTCTTATGAGGGAGATGGGGAGGGACTTTTCATAGGGATCTGGAGTGACAGGACAAGGGGGAATGGCCTCAGTCTGAAGGAGGGAGGGTTTAGATTGGATCTGAGGGAGAATCAGCTCAGCTGGTCAGAGCACAGTGCCAATAACCCCGAGGTTGTGGGTCTGATCCTGGTATGGGCCATTCAATTAAGAGTTGGAGTGGATGACCCTTGTGGGCCCCTTCCAACTCAGAATATTCTGTGGAATCCTTCCCTGGGAGGGTGGGGAGGCCCTGGCACAGGGTGCCCAGAGAAGCTGTGGCTGCCCCTGGATCCCTGGAAGTGCCCAAGGCCAGGGTGGATGGGTTTCCAGTCCCTTCCCACCCAAACCATTCCATGATTAACTGAGGATGGACATCCCCAAGGGGCACTGATGGGAGCAGGATCTGGTTTCGATTCCTGTGTGAGCTGTGTGAACTGGGATCCACTGGTGCAGTGCCCCAGCTCAGCCTTGGCAGCTGGATCTCAGCAGGGTGGGAGCTCCCTGGGCTGGGATTTGTCCTCAGTCAGCTCAAACCTAGATGGATGAAAGAATAAAATCTGGGCAGGCCAGGAGAAGGGACAGGGCTGTGTCAGACCAGAGGAGTGACAAGTTCCATCAGCAAATGAGTCACCCTTGAACAGTCCTTCCCAACTTTCAGCCATCCAGACATCAGACTTCAGATTCCCTGGTGCTTCTCCAAACTGTGATACAGATCCCACTATCCATGAAGCAGCTTCCCTGGAAAGCTGGTATACATTGAGGAACAAAGTGGAGCATTCTCACTGAAAATTTCAGATTTAAGAAAAATCAAGATTATTTTCTCATTCAATAATTCCTTAAGTATTTTTAAAGAGCTTTGAAAAACACACAGTAATTTTGTAGAGGTTTTTTTAAATTATTTTACTGGGTAAATTGAATTCTGCTTCCCAAAATAATTGTAGGGTTTTAAAATTTCCTCTTTGAAGATATCTGGGCATTTTTTGTAAAATAACTTCCAGTGCCTGAAGTGATTTAGGGGTTAACAGGTTAATTAAAAGTTGGAGCAACTCACTGAGGTGTGAGCTGACTTTCTATCACTCGGCTTTGAAAATCAAGATGGGCCATGGTGGTTTGGGAATCCCTGGGAGTCCTGGGAGAGGTGG
The DNA here is from genome assembly GCA_013398175.1 of Climacteris rufus. NCBI lineage: Eukaryota > Metazoa > Chordata > Aves > Passeriformes > Climacteridae > Climacteris > Climacteris rufus. Next base: position 406,849 of record VZRZ01008565.1, read on the forward strand.
ATTAGACAGGATTACTGCAGGCACTCCTTGCTGTGCAGTCTCAGGGAGTGTTCCCAGAGGGCATCCCTGGGTGCTTTTCATGCTTTTTAATTACCTCTCCTTCCCTGGAGAGATTTTCCTCTTGGATCAAGCCTGGGTGTTGGAGCTCAAAGCCCCACATGGATCCACCAGGTGCAGCCAGGGCGGGGTGGGCTCTGCTCCCAGGGAACAAGGGACAGGATGAGAGGAAACAGCCTCAAACTTCACCATGTGTGGTTTAGGTTGGATATTATGGAAAATTTCTTCATGGAAAGCATTTCCAAGCCTTGGAACAGGGCAGTGATGGAGCCACCAGCCCTGGAAGTGTTTGAGAATGTGTGGATGTGGCACAGAGAACATGGTTTAGTGGTGGTGCTGGGCTGATGGTTGGACCTGCTCTTAGAGGTCTTTTCCAACCTTAGTATTTCCATGATTCCATAATATCCTGCAATCTAGAGAAACTGGGGCTGTGTGGGGTGGCCAGACCTCCATGCCCACACACTCCCTGTGCTCAGAGGTGACGTGGAGCAAATCTTTCCCTTTATTCCTGGATGTGAATGACTCCAGTATTGCCACATCTCTCATTGTATCTCCTTAACTAAATGGATTAATTTTTTTTGTCCTCTTCACAGGCTTAATTAGCAATCTGCAACACAAATTAAATCACTATCAACTAATTCCAACTATCCCTTCAGAGATAGCCTTTAGCAAGCTCAATAATCTGGTTAGCATTGAAATGAGCCCATGTCCTACCCTGCAAACCCCATGGTGAGCTCACAGAGATGTTTTTTATCCACTGCTGAGGAGGCTTTGTCCTTCCTAACGAGGGCAGCAGTCGCTTGTGCTTGGGTTGCAGGCATTTGAGCAGGTTTGGATGTTTGTTCCTGTGGTTTGGGTGGCAGCTGATCAATGGTGAGGGTTGAAGCCCTAACAGAGAGTGGGAACCAAAAAGAAACTTGTGTTTTCCCTGTTCTGGACCAACTTAAGTGCCAAGTTCCTTTCATGCACCCGGAGGTGAACTTGGGTTTATCTTCTATCCACCTCCGTGGGCACACATTTGTGTCTTGGCCTAAATCCATGACCAAGCCTCCAGAAACTTTAGGGGACACTGGGAAAGCTGGATAAGCCTGTGATCCTTGGGGCAGACAGCTAGGACCTCCAGACTCCATCCCACTCCATCTCCTTTGCCTTCCCTTCCATGGTCAGCTAAACCTCCTTGTGAAAACACAGTTCTTCCCTGGCATCATTTCATAGCATTTGGACAAGGTCTGATAAAAATGCTGGGACAGTTCTGGCTGAAGATCTTGCCAGACCTCTGAAAGTTGGGAAACTGAAGAGTGCTGAGGGCCCCATGGGGTATTTTTGTGCATTTCTGCTTATTTTCTAACAATTCGGTGTCTGAGTGTGAGATACAAGGGGATGAGGGCTTCCTTCCTCTTCCCTCCTCCAGATCCTCCCGGCCTCTGCTGTTTGCTGCAATCAGCATGGAAACTGTTTGGATGTGGATAATAAATGTATGTAGGTCATAATCCCCAAGGTCCTTATGCTCCCAATAATAGGAATAATCAACAGCAAATTCTTGTTCACAAAAGGAACAGGAAGAGGAGGGCAATGGAGCTGAGGAATAGAAGTGGTCCTGACTATCCAGAATTTCTTGGTGCTCATGTTTTTGGAAAGGAGGATTTGGAAACAGATTTATAAGGTTCTGCAGAGATGAAGCAAAACCTGTCAAAGGGGTGTTGCTGCTTTTTTGACAACACGAGAATCAACAGGGAAATGCCTTCCTGTAGTTTGAGGAAAACACTTTCCAGCAGTCAAAGTATCAAGTTTCTTCACTATTTCCATGTTAGGGATTTTACAGACTGCTTTGGGGTTTGGAAGGAGCGGGGTTGGAGCAGCATTTTCCTCTGCACAGAGAAGTGCAAATCCTTAGTCTGTTATAGTTTCTGACATGGATCTGGAGTTTTCAGTGGATGCTGTTGCTCCTTGCCTCCCATAGATTCCATTTGATTTTTAAGTAGAAATAAAAGGAGGATATGGTTGCTCAGAATTCTTAGTGGTGCCCAGGGGTCAAAGGTGTTGACTTCCCTGATGGTTCATGTGAAGCACTGGATTTGGGGTTTCTTTTCTTCCTGCTCAAATTTAAATATGGAAATGTAACTTGGAAATGTACAGAAAATCCCCAAAGGTTTGTGTCTGGAAATCCTCGGAGGTTTGTGCCTGAGCAGTCTGGTGAAGGGCAGAGCTGGTGGGGAGGAGGATGGCCGAGCTCAGCAGGAAAACATCCCATTCCTTCTTTGCATCCAGCCAGGCCATGGCCGTGCCCGACCCTCTGTGGAGCTCTGGGAGCTGATTCATTCCCTTTCCTCACTCCTTCTTTTCCTTTGGGGGTAAATTGCAAATTGTACATTTGCAGTTGTGATCTTTGTATCCCTGGCTGCTGTGCTGTGTATGTCCAGAGGCAGGAATGCTGGAGTGGAAATCAGAGTCTGGGAAGGAGAGGGGAGAGCAAAGCAGCTGCTTGTCCTCAAAGCTGTAGCCCCAGGGCTTGAGACAATCTCTGGGAAACTGGGAAGGATCAGACACAGAATGTGCCTTAGCAACTATTGCCTTAGCAATGGGCAGCAGCACAATAATCCCAATGTGAGAGAATCCCAGGATCATTTAAATTAGAAAAGTCCTCCCAGACCTTTGAGTCCAACCTGTGACCAACCCTCACCTTGTCACCCAGCCCAGAGCACTGAGTGCCACATCCAGGCCTTCCTTGGACACCTCCAGGGATGGGGACTTCAACACCTCCCTGGGCAGCCCCTGCCAAGGCCTGACCACCCTTTCCATGGAGAAATTCCTCCTGATGTCCAACCTGAGCCTCTCCTGGCCCAGCCTGAGGCCGTTCCCTCTCCTCCTGTCCCTGTTCCCTGGGAGCAGAGCCCGACCCCCCTGGCTGCCCCTCCTGGCAGGAGCTGTGCAGAGCCAGCAGGGCCCCCTGAGCCTCCTTTGCTCCAGGCTGAGCCCCTTTCCCAGCTCCCTCAGCCCCTCTTGGGGCTCCAGACCCTTCCCCAGATCTGTTCCCTGCACTGGACACACTCCAGCCCCTCAGTGTCCTTCCTGCACTGAGGGGCCCAGAACTGGACACAGTAGGATCCGTGAGTCCAACCTCATTCCTGAACCTGAGCCTGGATCAAACACAGTAATGGGGTCTGTAGCAGGCAGAGCACCTGAACAGCTCCTGGTGCATCCAGGTGGCTTTGAGAGCCTTTTACTTTGGGCTTCATTTGTTCCCCTTGGCTGTGGGACAGGTGACAGTGGCTGTTCACTTTGTGGGTTTTTTGGAAACCTCAGGGCAGAGGGCAAGGGAAGTGCTGTGTATGATGTTGCTTTTACACTCTAAATCCTTTGTTTTCCACTGAATAAAGAGGAAAAAGAGCTCCTACCAAGTGATTGTATAAGGGATAGAAGTAGAAATTGGTGAGAGAACTTAATCTGGGAATAGACAGGAGGCAGAAGCCTCTGCTAATTGCTTCTTCACAGATTTTGCTGAAAACACTATGCAGGGAATATCCATGGGAAGAGGCTTCAGAGGAATATAAAGATGAGATCCCAGCAGAGAGGGAGGCAGTGGAACAAGAGGGCACCCTTAAATAAAGGAATTACTGGCACAGGTTAGGAAGCAGCTGTGAGCTAAACAAAAAAGAACCATCCATTTTCAGTGTGGCCGTAGGAGAAGAACAGAGAATCTGGAAGCTTGGACCAGGCTTTTAAAAATGTAATCCAGAATTAGAGGGGAGGAAAAGATGGGAAAAATAGTAGTTGCCCACGGTTATTTAGTGAAACTTATTTAGTTGTGTAGTGCAAGCTCTTGCATGCTGTGAAAAGCTGAGAATGGCTCAATCCAGGCAGGTGAGCAGGCAAGGCAGTGGCAGATGAAATTAAATGTTGACAAATGCAAGTTAATGTGCATTGGAAGGCATAATCCAACCTACTCCTCCACATTGCTGCATTTTAAATTAACTGGAACCACTCAGGGGAAAGACCCAGGGGTTATTGTGAACAGCTCAATGAAAACATCTGTTAACTCAACAGCGGCAGGCAGCAAAGCAAACACAGCGCTGGCTGTACAGGGGACATTTTATATTGTCATTGGTGTCATGGTAATGTGCCAGGGCACGAGGACTGCCCTGCAGCTTCCGTGAGAGCAGGAAAAAGGAATCCAGCAACCTCAGAGAGCCACTCATCCCAAGTGGCACCCATGGATTAAGGGTATTCTTCCCCCTGCCAGCTTTGGACATGGAGGAAGGAGAGTCCGGTGCCCCAGCAGTTTGCATGGTGTGGGGTTCCTGGGCAGTGTGAGGTACAAATCCTCCTGGTACTGCACACAGGGCTCCAGGCTGTGCACTTGGCCAAAAGCTCCTGGAGTTTTGTTGGAGGATCCCTGTTTATTGGCTCAGAGTCCCAAATTCAGGACCCTGGGGTGGCCTGGCAGTTAATGTGCTTGTGGCTGAGGGAGGTGTTTAATCCCTCTGTGTTTAATCCTTTGTGTTGATCCAGAGGGGTTTAATCCCTCAATTTCTGACCTTTGATGCTTCTTCCACTGCTGCCCCCACTGCTCAGACCCCTTTCCTGCCACAGAATGTGGACAAGGTTCTGCTGCTTTGGGTCTCCACGTTCTTCCAGCACAAACCCCTGTGGTTTTCTGTATCCAGTACATCCTTTCCCCAGATGAGGTTAACACACATCTTCCTTCCCTCACTCATTTTTCTACCCAAAGCACCGTTGGCCCTACCCCAGAACCCCCTGTCCTGGGCTGATCCCCCATGGGCAGCAGCAAAGGGGGAATTCTGCCCCTCTGCCCTGCTCAGGTGAGGCCCCACCTGCAGAGCTGCCCCAGCCCTGGGCCCAGCACAGGGAGGAGCTGGAGCTGCTGGAGAGAGCCCAGAGGAGGCACCAGGGTGAGCAGAGGGATGGAGCAGCTCTGCTGGGAAGGAAGGCTGGGAGAGCTGGGATTGTTCAGCCTGGAGAAGGGAAGCTCCAGGGTGACCTCATTGTGGCCTTGCAGTGCCTGCAGGAGCTGACAAGAAACACGGAGAGAGACTTTGGACAAGGGCCTGGAGTGACAGGACAATGGGAATGGTTTCAAACTGCCAGAGGGCAGGTGAGGCTCTGGCGTTGGTAAGAAAACCTTCCCTATGAGGGTGGTGAGGCTCTGGCACAGGGTGCCCAGAGAAGCTGTGTCTGCCCCTGGATCCCTGGAAGTGCCCAAGGCCAGGATGGATGGGGCTTGGGGGTGGAACTGGATGGTTTTTCAGGTCCTTCCAACCCAAACCATCCTGGGATTCTAGGAAAGGGCTGCAGCATGGGCTCAGGGGTGGATTCATTACCTGCTCCAGGCAGCCTTTGGTATGCAAACAGTGCCCTGGGTTTAGTGCTTGTCCTTAGAACAAGGAAATTCAGACTTATATACCTGTTGTGCTCTGCCTGTGGCTTTGTTATAAAACACAAGTCTTGCTTTGATGACTTTGTTTAAATTTGCCCCAAGCCACATCCTAAGCTTAGTTTACTATTTTCAAATTAGCATATATTTTTACAGAGGTTATAAATATTTAACCCACTGACCAACATTAACAGCAGCCCTCCAGCCTTTGTGATGCAAAGTGATTGCAACATGAAGTAAAAGTATGGAGCATGGAAGGATGGCTCCATCAGTATTCCTCAACCTAAAACACTCCCTCTGACTGGATACTGGAGGGATGAATAAAATCAAACTCACTGATTATCATTTAGGCCAAATTTACTTTCTGCATTTGGAGGAAGGAGCTCTATTAATCAGCTTCATTTCCTGGCTCCTGTGGACGTACAGAGCTCAGGGAGAAACACAAATAAATATATATATGCAGAAGCATAAATATATAGATGTTAAATCAGCATTAAAATCTTCCTGTCGTCTGCTCCATTACTCCTGTGATAGGTGAGGAGATAAAAGCCCTCAAGGTGAAATTTTTCCAGTGTGATTTCCCCCTTTCTTTCTAATTTCCAAATATCTGCACCCACAGAGAAACGGGGCTGTGGAGATGTGGAATGAAATTAAAATTTCAGGCTTGTGTGGCAGCACCAACCAATGGGAATTTACTGGGAGGTTAAAGGAGAGGACAAGAGGCAAAGTGGGAAAAATCCTTTTAAAATCTAAGTGTGGAACACGTTGCCTGCTGCACTTTACTGCACATAAATTAAGGCAGTAATTTTAGGAGCTGAAAGCTCCAGTTTAACACTTGTGCTTTCTGGTGGCCCTCAAGTCCCTCTGTGGAGTTGCAACTTCCTTATGCACAGCCAAGGGGACATTATTCCTGGCATTATCCTCGGAGCTGACACCACTCCCATTGATGCACCAGTGCCATTTGGAGTCCCCAGTGGAAAGGGCAGATCTTTCCTGCAACCCCTTCTGTGGCTTTTCTGACAATTTGCCACTGGAATGACTTTTCCTTTGTTGAGGAAAGTGTATTCACTGCATCTAATCCCTGTCTTTCTCCAGGTTAACTCAGCATTCCTGTTGGGGTGGATGCTGTGGGCTGGGCCAGGTATGGTTTGGGTGTCCATGAACTATTTCCCAGGGAAAAGACAAGACACAGCTTTTTGCATAGCTGCATGCTGATGTTCAAGAGATTTATACTTTTTTATCTAGCGAGCAGGTTTTTTGTTAATTCCCTGAAGAATCTTCACCTCCCCTCCTTTTTGTGCACAAGACAAAAACTGGAATAAGGTTCGGACTAAGGAGGAAACAGCATTTATTTCTGTTCTGAGGAGGCTTAAATGTCCAGGTTAAACAAACAGGTTCTTGGACTTTCATTTAGGGGAAACTTTAGGTCAGAAGAGGAAGGTGAGCTCCTGTTAATTGAAAACAGTATCTCACATCCTTTGGATGGAAAAATCCCTCTGGTTGAGCCTGGAATGCTGGAGAGCTCAGCAGTGTGTCCTTTTCCGAGGTCTCATTGCACAAATATGGCATTTTCAGCACCTCATTTGTGTGGAGATGACAGCTCCCAGCCTGCTTCCCTAAAATAGGGAATGTCCCAGCAGCTGGAATGGGAAACAGCAAGTGTGGAGAACTCTTGGGACATTAGCTCCCATCAAGGAGGAGGCCTGGGAAATGGGGAGCGTGGAAAGCCTGGGAGGATAATCAGGGAGACCTGAGGCAGCACAGCCGAGGTTCAAATCTACATCCTGATACTGGTTATCCTCCTCTGGAATAACCTGGAATAACCAGCAGACACTGGCTGTCCCAGGGATTCTGTCTACCTTGCTGGAGCCCCCTGGCTCCCACATCCCACCTCTGGAGCAGGTGGCTCTAGCTCTAACATTCCTCCTAAGATGTCAGGGGGTTTGAAACTTCTGTTAGATCCCAAGCTGCCAGCATCCCAGGAACATCAGTGTGGAATGACAGGACACAGGGAGTGGCTTCCCACTGCCAGAGGGCAGGGTTAGATGGGATATTGGGAAGAAATTCTTCCCTGTGAGGGTGGGGAGGCCCTGGCACAGGGTGCCCAGAGAAGCTGTGGCTGCCCCATCCCTGGAAGTGTCCAGGGCCAGGCTGGACAGGGCTTGGAGCAGCCTGGGATAGTGGAAGGTGTGGGCAGGGGTGGGACTGGAGGAAGTTTAAGCTCCCTTCCAACCCAAACCATTCCATGATTCTGTGATCCCAGGAACATCAGAGGCAGGACAGGAAATCCTGTTGACCACAGGGAGGTGAAGAGTGGCCGATATCCCTGATTTTCCAATTTCCCTCAGCATCCTGCAGTATTTGTTTGCTTTCCAAGTCCCAGCTGTTGGAGTCAGGGGATCACACGAGAACATCAGGTCTCCTCTCTTAAACAAACAAACGCAGCAGACTTTACCAGAGGAAAAACATGAAAGTGCAAATCCCAGGAGCTGAAAACCCTCCGGAAGACAAAAGCCACAACATTTATTAATTTGTTGAATAACCTGTTGGGGCCTGACTTGATTTTCAAACAAATGGAATTAGAATATCAATAGCAGAATGTCGGGTTCCTAAAATATTCAAAAGCAGCTTCCTTTTATGTAGTGCCTTTCATGAGAGCTGCTTCATGAGGTGCTTTGCTGTGCTAAATAATAAATAACAACACACACACACAGAAATTAACAGCTGTGGCCAAGGCAGGAAAAGATCTATTTCCAGCTGGGATGGTGAGAGAAATGGGGAGGCAATGAGGCAGAGAGATACAAGAGAGGTTGGATCTGGGTCAGCTGGTTGATTTTGACCTTGCTTATTATTAGTCATTGGAGATAAAATATAGCAAGTGTTTCTGGAGCCTTCTCCATGTGCTTTGAATTGCAGGAATCAGAACACATGGAGTAAGGAGAATCCAGCTGGATTCTGGGCAGGGAAGTGTGGACAGGGAAAGGTTTGCACCGAAGTTCCTGGTAGTACCTGCACAGACAGAGTCATCATAATTCCAGAGATTCATGTTAATGCCAGCAAACTTTTATGCTAAAGCCAGAAAAATTTCCGAAACCTGATGAAAACCAAAGTAGGGATGAAGGCAGCCACAACTCAGGTGCACAAATGTTCACCTGCAATGAAAGGACCAGGAAATGCTTCCCACCCAGTTGACTCTCCAGCGTTTCCTATATAGATTTTTTCCCAGTTCCTTTTCTGCACCTGTTGCTTTTGGTACTCAATGCAAATTCCTTAGGAATGTGCTTGCATGGAATAGTGTCCCCCTGCTGAATTCATGCTTCTTACTGAGGGAGCCCTTTGGAAGCGTTTCCAGCCTCAGCACCAGCCTTTGGGCCTTATGTGGGGCTAAAAAGGGATCCATCCCATTCCAGCCCTGGAGCAGGAAGCGGCTGGAGCTTTCCAGGTGCTTGAGTTGATGTGTCCAGTCGGCTGAGGTGGCTTTATGGCACTGTAAGAGCAGCAGTTTCATGGGAATTTAAGATAAATGATGAATTGAAGCAATAGTCGTGTACATGGGGAGCTCCAGAACCTTCAGGAGGCAGTGGATTTATCCTTTATCTCCCTGCCTGTGAATGGGGAATGGCAGCCATTCCCTACTCAGAGGGATATTGGGACATTATATGATATATTATATATGATAGATGTGGGAAGCTGAAGGTAAGCAGCTAAAGCTGAAAAAACAGGAATGCCTCTGTTGTGAGGGAGGAGCTGCAGATTGGAATGTTTCTCCTTTCTTTCCTGTGGATCCTCATCGTGTCACTGAGAAAACATCTTTATTTTGCCTTTGAATTTGAGGTAGCTTAGAATTCAAACCCCCAAGCGTGGATATAAGTGAAACAATTCCTGGAAAAGTGCTGCAGGTTACAGTGGTATTCCAGAAATCCCCTTGGGTTTGCTCCAAGTGCTGTAAAAAACAGATTTTCAGGGTTTTTTTTAAAAGAAACTCATCCTATGAATCCAAGAGAATTCGTCCCTACCTCTGGCTGGTTCCATCCTCACAAAAGCCAGTTCTGATTTTTGGAGGAAAACCCAGCGGATTTGTTGCCTTTCAGATGAAGCTTTGGCTTGGTCCTTTAGCCAGGAACTCTCCAGGCCATAAAGATCTTAGTTTCTCTTTTCCCAAGGGGTTCCCATTGGTGAGACAGGTTTCTTTCTAGTTCTGAGTGGAATCACAGGCATTAACTGCCCTTTCTCTGCTAATCAGGCCCTGTGAAGGACTCTGGGATCTGCTTTCCAAAGGGAATCAACAGTTGTGAACACACAGAATAGGTGGGAATCAGCATTTGAGAGCACAGAGAATGTGTAGAAATGCAACAAAACACTCAAAGAAAATATTGGCTGTAAATCTTCATCATACATTATCCTATTTTCTGAAGTTTATCCTGTTATCTCCTCAGTGGGAACATTATTCCAATTAAATGTTATTCCTGGCAATTGCTTGCAGCATTCAAGTCTTTAGGTGCTTTAGGTGCTTTCAGAATTGCTGTTTCTCTTCTAAGACTGGGGTAATTCTCCACAGAAATTGTCCCTCTGGTTTATGGATAGGCCCTTGGGAACTACTGGGGATGGGGAAGCTGCAGTCCCAGGTTTCATCCCTCGGCAGCAGGGAGTGCTTGGAGAGCAGAGCCTGCTCCATGGATCTCTTCCTCTCCTTGGAACTGAGGAGGGGAATGCTTAACCCTCCACATGCCCTGTTCCAGAGGAGAAATAGAAACCTTTTCTTATCCTGATGAGTAAGAAGGCAACGGGGGCTCCTCCCTCCCACCTGGTCACTGCCAGGGACAGGCAAGACACCCCAGGACCCAAATCCTGGTCATGGGAAGAAGCTCAAAGATGCACTACAGAAAAGTTATGGTGGTCCCAGCCTCCTGTGACACTTCACATTCCTGCTGATCCTTCATCCCTTTGAGGCTCAGGCCCACAAGGCCCCCGACCCCAGGATGAGCTCCTGTGAATGTCTCTTGGGATATATTTCATACCTGGGATGCCATGGAATGCTCATATCCTTGTGGAATCTGGCTCATTTTAGCGTAATTCCCATTGGCACCTGCCTGTCCCCTCCCTCTGGCGTTTCTGTCCTCAGAGGCAACGTGGTGGAGCTTTACTCCTGCAAATTAGGGCACAGGATTCCTACAGAGGGATAAGTAGGATAATCCTGAATCCTGCTAGGAATGCAGTCCTGCATTCACATTTAGCACACAGTGCCTTCCAGATCCTACCTCTGTGTTGTTTTCTGACCTTAGACTGGTGCTGGCTGAAGCCTGTGCTCCATCCCTGGTTGGGAAAAGCACAATCCTGGCTCCCAGCCTGACTCCGGTCCACATGCAAAGTGCTTCTCGGGCAGGAATTGCCAAGAAAAACCCTTCTGCTTGTAGGCAGAAGGGCTGGAGGATCAGGTCTCTGATGGCCAATTTTGTTGCAAGCAAAGGCTTTATTTTTGGTTTATATCTCCGTAAACCCGTGAGCACCTGTAAGAGGCACTGCTGACAAAAACCTGCTGCCCAAACACAGCTCAGGGGGTGTAGGGGGGGAAAAGCTCCACCAGGTAAGTGGTTTCATTATTAATACCTGAAAACCTTTTAGAGATGTTTTAAGCAACCTCTAGTCTCGCTTTTTGGTGAAAAAATCACCGTGAAGCACTCGCTCGCTGGGCTGCTTTGAATTACTCTGCCCAGCTGAGTGATCTGATTTGATGGAAAGCTTGGAGTTCTCTGTCTTTATTTCCCTGCTCTGTCTCCTTTCTCATCACCGGGAGGTTTGGATTTCCCCCCCTGCCCTGCAAAGCCTCAATTCCCCGCGGGGATTATCCCATCAGAGTGTTCAGAGCTGTGTGTTTGCTCGGAGCCAGCGCCTCCTGCTCTCGCCCAGTTGTGGAGTTTCGCTCGACTGGAACAACCAATAATCCAAATATGCAGCTCTCGCCTCCTTCATTTGGCTTCTGAGGTGGCAGGGAGCAGACTGAGTCCTTTTTTCTGCAAACAAGGACATTTAGAGGAGCTAAACTCGGATTTCATCTGGAATCAAATGCAGATAAAAAATCCTGGAGTATAACAGGGCACGGCTTTGCTTGCATGGCCCTGTGACTTCTGGCCAGGGGGAGGGAAAGGGCAGTGGAGTGCTCAGGGATGTGAGCTGGGCTGGCTTTGTCCTTCTCTCTTGGAGAATCACTTGGTGTCTTCTGATTCACTTCCTGAGCAGAAAGATGGGACTATTGGCATTCCTGCTGCTCCCAGAACTGCAAGGATGAGGTCCCTAAGGAGGAGGGCTGAGCAGGTTTAGGACAAGATGTTGATGCACTCCAAGTCTTCCTTCCCTTAAGGCGGTGTGCAGGAGAGGCCCTCTGTGTGAGCTCCCCTTCCTCCCTCCCCGAGCCCTGGGTTGGCCTCGCCCAAGGGATCGTACACCCATGGAATCTCCTGAGCTGGAAGGGACACATGGGGATCATCGAGCCCAACCCCTGGCCCTGCACAGACACCCCAATAATCCCACCCTGTGCATCCCTGAGGGCGTTGTTCAAAGGCTTCTGGAGCTCTGGCAGCCTTGGGGCCGTGCCCATTCCCTGGGGAGTCTGGGCAATGCCCAGCAGCACTGGTGAAAGAACCTTTCCTGATCTCCAGCCTGGGCCTCCCCTGGCACAGCTCCAGCCGTGCCCTGGGTCCTGTCCCTGGTCACAAGAGCAGAGATCAGAGCTGTCTTGGGAGGAAGCTGCAGTCAGTTGTCCATGCAGGTGGGTGGACAATTCCCCCAGGAAAGCAGAGCCGGGGAGCGGGGCCCAGCCCTGCCCAGCAGCTGGAGAGGGGCAGCTTGAGTGCGGTGCTCTGCAAGAGAATAACCATCATGTCAGACATAAAGAACAGCAATTTGCCTGTTGTGCTCACTGGATTCGGAAGGAAAACGACCCCTTTGGGGCACAGAAGGACAGCACTTCCCTCCTCCTGCTGCCTGGGATGAGGAGAGGAGGAGGGAAGATGCTCCTGGGTTAGGGAAGAGCCGCTGAGGCCACAGGTCAGTGCTGGAGGTGTGGGGGGCACTGGTTGGCAGCAAACTGGTGCCCAGTCCAGCCTCTCCCTGAGGATGTGACCCCTCAGGAGGGCAGGAAGTGCCTCAGCAGCGAGATCTGTGTGAAAGGAGAACAACAAAACCGAGCAGAGCTCTGGTTCCTTGGATTGCTGCTGGATGCCCTTGGGCTCCGAGGGCTGGGAGAGGGGAGAGGGCAGCTGGTGCAAGCTGTGTTCCAGTGATAGTGTTTTAATTTCTTCCTCTTCCGTGCCTGGTTTACATTTTAACATACGTTAATTTTAAAGTCTCGTCTGTTTTCTTTTTCCCTCTCTGTATTTTTTTTTTTTTTTTTTTATTTTGTACAAGGTGAATGTCGAGAAGTAATGTAATGAAAAGTTGACAGGCACAGATCTTTTTTAATAACTCTTATGTTGTGGAACCTAAATTGGTTTAAACTGCAGCTGAGCTGAATAATAAGCAGAAAGGAATTCATCTCATGAACCACAGATATTTTGCAAGTCTCCTTTGGAAAGGATTCTGATTCCAGACGCGTGGGACTGTGATTTCTTGTGTACTTTTGGTCACTGTGCAAGAGCTGGGAATGTCAGGGATGGAATCCACCACCCTCAAGTGGAATTGAGAGGAGAAAGCAAATCTATCCCTCTCCAGGCAGAGCACTTTCTTTAAGTGCTGCACAGCGTGGAGCTGCACCAGCTCCCATCAACAGGTTGGAGTGGGATTTTGGGAAGTGCCGAAGGCCCAGCAGCTTTCCAGCCCTTCTCCCCACACCCATCAGGGAGGCTGTGGCATAATCCAGCCTGGCAGAGACTCTGGGACAGCAAAAGGAGAGGAGAGGCAGCACGGAGTGTGCACCCAGGTGGGAATGCAGAGCAGAGGCTGCTCAGAGGTGTGTTAGTGAGAAGGGCTGGGGGGGTGAGGACCCCCCGGAGGTTTTGGGTTGTTGCAGATCCCAAATGGAGAGGAGGGACTGTGGAGTGCTTGGCTGTGAGAAGGCTGCCTCTTGCTATGGGGAAGAGGCTTCCAGAGCACTGGGGGCCTGGAGGTGGATGGGGAAAACCTGCCAGTCCTTGGGTGAAAGCTGGGAAATGGTTTCTGCACAATCAGTGGAGGGCACACAAATCCCCTGTTACCTCAAACATAGGGAAAAGCCAGTTTTATAAAAGCTCTTCTGTCTCCAGGTGTTCCCTCTTTACTTTTTACATGTCCTCACTGCTCATACCATTCAGCTTCCTTTCAGTCTTGTGTTTTCAGGGATGACTTTGTTGTTTTTCTCATTTTTAGCCCTTTCTTCCCAAGGTGTTGCATGTGTTGACTCCATTCTCTCTCTCTGTCATGGTGACAGCAGCAACATGGTGCAGCATCCTCCCGGTGTTCCCTGCAAACAAAACAGGCATGAAATAGCTTCTTCTGGGGACTAGGAAAGTCGTGTGGGGGCTGTCACCACCCTCAAACACCCAAACTCTGCTCCGAGGGTGCACACATGGAGATCCCTGTGGTGTCCTCCCCAGGAGTGATTTCCCACTTTTTCAGGCTTGGATGCAGAAAAGTTCCAGTGAAATGCAAAAAAAAAAAGAGCAACTCCTGTGATGAAAAATGTGACAAATTTAATCTATCAAGGACAAAGACTTAAAATTATGGAACCACAGGATCACTAAGGTTAGAAAACACCTCCAAGACCATCGAGTCCAACCTGTGTCTGATGCCCCCCTTGTCACCCAGCCCAAAGCACTGAGAGCCACATCCAGGCCTTCCTTGGACTCCTCCAGGGATGGGGACTCCAACACCTCCCTGGGCAGCCCCTGCCAAGGCCTGACCACCTTTTCCATGAAGAAATTCCTCCTGATGTCCAACCTGAGCTGCCCCTGGCCCAGCCTGAGGCCGTTCCCTCTCCTCCTGTCCCTGTTCCCTGGGAGCAGAGCCCGACCCCCCTGGCTGCCCCTCCTGGCAGGAGCTGTGCAGAGCCAGCAGGGCCCCCTGAGCCTCCTTTGCTCCAGGCTGAGCCCCTTTCCCAGCTCCCTCAGCCCCTCCTGGGGCTCCAGCCCCTTCCCAGCTCCATTCCCTTCTCTGGACTCACACCAGCTCCTCAGTGTCCTCCTGAACTGAGGGGCCCAGTACTGGACACAGCACTTGAGGTGTGGCCTCACCTGATGGATTTAGGGAGTTGGGGATGGATCTTCATTTTATCTGCTCTCTGCAGGTGTTTTCCTGCACAACCTCCAATAACACAGGCACACATTATTTATTCCTCACCTTGCTCAGTGCTTGCCATGAAAGCGGCTTAGAATCGTTCCTTGCACCAACTGCTGTTGCAAAATAAGGCTTGAATTAAAGTGATACTTTTTTCCATGTGAAATTGTATTGATGTCCAAAATGCCTTTAATCCTGGAAGCACAGGCCTTTTACCGTGACCATTCTGCTTTGCTCCCTGGCTGTGGGGTTGATTTTCGTTTGAATTGGAATGAATTTCACACTAAGGAGTTTGAAACAAAGAGGGTTGATCTAAAAATGAGACCTTTCACTTGACCTCGAGCAGCTCTCTCATTCAGAAAGCAGCTCCAGCACGGTGCCTTTCTCATTCTGTTTGGCTAAAACGATGAAATGGAGAGTTCGTTCATCCGTCAGCAGCTCCATCCTCGGGGCCACTCTGGATTTTGGATGGATTTGGGGGTGGATGATGCCCTGCACTGTGCAGGATCGGTGTGTGGGTGGTGCAGAGCACAAAGCAGAGGCGCCAGGGCCAGGCCAGAGCAGCCTCCCAGAGTAAAGGCGTGGGAAGATGGGAATCTCTGTCCATGCATCCTCTGTGATGCAGAGCAAGAAGATGAAGGTATCAGCAGCTGCATCCTCGTCCTGGGAATGCAGATCAAGGGCTGATGTGGAGAACTGCAGATAACTTCAGTCAAGAGTTTACAGGAGGTTTAACTCAGAGCAGTCAGGGCAGAAGGATGATAAATGCTCCGGAGTTCATCAGCCTGGTGACACCTGGAATATCACAAATCTGGTTGTTATATTCAGGAGCTTTAATCTCCGAGTCCTCAGTTTCTCATTTTTATATGTGACATTGCTGGGAAATGAATTTATATATAAAATCATTTCTATCTGAAATCATTTATACATGATGTGCTGAGAAATGAAAAATTTCCATAGTTTTCAACTATGCGGTTTAGGAAAGCTGAGCCAGATTGGAGAAGAAATGAGCAGTTTTCTGTTGGTTGGAGACAGGGTTTGGATGTTATACACTAAATAATAATTAGAGTGATAAAAGTCTACAGCGAACAATTATCCGTTCAACAAACAAGGCAGGTGTTTGAGGGGGAAAAATAGGAGGCAATTGGGTAATGAGGCTGTACCACAATGTGTGAGCACAATAAAATTTGCACAGACAATTTAAACCTGGCACGGGCAGCCCTCGGAGCACCTGACTCGGAAACCTGGGTACGTCCTGGACGCGGTTTTTGATGTAACACCACATTAACAATTACAAATGTTTCTGTGCAGAAACACAGGCCCTGGAACGACCTGAGCTGTGGGACAAACAAAACAGAGGAGGTGCTTATTTGGTGTTTGGCTCCAGCCAGGCCAGACTTGGCTGCTGTGCCGTGGCTGCCTTCAGCAAGGGGAGATGTGGCCATTGCACATTTGCTATTCCACCCTTTCCCTTCAGTCCAGCTCACTGCAAATCCAGCCCTGCAAGCACTGAAACAGGCAGGGGCGATTTGCTGCTTTGCAAACAGCTCACTCCTGGCTGCTCAGACAGGCTTAGGAGCATCCTGCCAGCCCTGACAGAGGTGATGGGGATTTGCCAGCGCTCCTGGGATGCTGAGGCCACTTGCCACGGTGCTTGTGGGGTGAGAGAAGGCAGCAGGAGCCACACCTTTCCTCCCAGTGTGCTGTGCTGGGTGTGTGAGCAGCCTGTCCCCTCCCCATGGCTTGTGGTGTCCGTGCAGCAGGGATTGTGCAGCTCCGGCCCAGCTCCCTCGCCGGGTGAAAATGTTTCATCTCAGACAAACACTTGTCTCATTATCAGCCTGCGCTGGCTTTGCACTATCTGGTTACTGCCTGGCTTGGAGACACCTGTTCTGTGTCCAAGCATTTGAGAGAAAAAACTCTCCAAAGCTGTCAACAGACATAAAAAGGCTCCCTGTTTCCATGGGAACGTGCTCCGCTGAGCCCTGAGGATAATGAACTGCTCCCCGCGCTATGGAAACACCGGACGCTCCTGGGAGACAGGGGGGAGCTGTTCCCGGGGATGGCGTGAAGATGCAGGTCCCCGAGGTGCTGCCCTGTGGGAGCTGTGCCCGAGGAGGATGCTGTGCCTTGGCAGTGCCCATGGAGGGGATGGATGTGGGGCCTGTGCTGGAGGTTCCCGTGCTCGCTCCCTCTGGAGTTCAGCAGCTGCAGCCTCTCACCAGTGCTGTGCGTCAGGGCTGGAAGAGTCAGGGATGAAACAGCATCAGGGGGCTGCTAAAAATCAGACTGGTGGGAATGTTTAGTCATGGATTCTACATCTCTTCTCAGTGAGAAAGTATGGGAAGGGTTCTTGTGCTGTGACTTCAAATGTGCGTCACAGAATTCCAGATGGGTTTGGGCTGGAAGACCCTAAAGATCATGTCCTTTCATCCCCTGCCATGGGCAGGGACACCTTCCACCATCCCAGGGTGCTCCAAGCCCTGTCCAGCCTGGCCTTGGACACTTCCAGGGATCCAGGGGCAGCCACAGCTTCTCTGGGCACCCTGTGCCAGGGCCTCACCACCCTCACAGGGAAGAATTTCTTCCCAATATCCCGTCCAACCCTGCCCTCTGGCAGTTTAACCATGTTTACTTTGAGTCTGTGGTGTCCACCTTTTCCTTCTTACAGACACGGAATTGTTTAGGTTGGAAAAGGCCTCTAAGATCATAAAGTCCAACCATCAACTCAGCACCACCACTAAACCAGGTGGTGCCACACTCACGGGTTTTTTGAACACTTCCAGGGACAGTGACTCCACCACTCCCCTGGGCAGCCTGTTCCAGTGCTTTACAACCCTTTTCCATGAAAAATTTTTCCTGATGTCTAATCAAAACTTACAGCTGGTGGAGGTCCAGAGAGTTGGAGACTTGAACTGGGATAACTGGGAGAAAGAATGAATGGGATCAACAGGCCCCTGGATAAGTGGGGAAGGAAAGGGCAGGCACCAGTCTTCATAAATCTCTCCTGAAATCTTTGAAGACATCACAGGGCAGGTAGACAAGGTAAATCCAGTGGACAAAATCCACTTAGATTTCTGGAAGGCTTTTGATCACTTTCCTCAGTTGAAGCAGCTTAAAGGAACTAAGCCCCTGTCGGCTACCAGGAAAGGTCATCCCAGGGATAAGCGCTTGTACGGTGGGAAGAGCCACGTGCCAAGGGAGGGAGGGAGGTGGGCAGCAGTGCCCTGCAGGGATCTGTGCGGTGGCAGCTTGTTCCCTGTTCCCTGGGCTCATCAGAGGTCTGGAGGGTGAGTCAGGATGGAGTGTAAAGGGGGATGATGATCAAAAAGGGTGGTCAGGAAGGGAAGAGCCTTGTGGGACGGAGTGACCAGGAATAAAGTGGAGAATCCCATGCAGATGAAGGCAGGGATGCACATGGGGTTGGGCACTCATCACTTTACACGCCAAGTGATGAGTTCTGAGCTGGGCTCTCATTCCTCAGGGACTCCCTGAATTTTTCTATGGAAATGGCATCACACAGCCCTGCAACTCTCCAAAAGCAAGAGGATTAGTGGGAAAGGATCAGGGAATAGAACTGAGACTGCAGCCAGGGCTCTGTGACTTGTCTGCTCAGTGCAATTCCATCCCCTTGTCCCATAAAGGACTTCCTGGAGCTGGGAAAGGCACAGGGAGGAGCAGCATGCTGCAGCAACATGGGGAGGACTTGAATGTGAGAAATCATGGAATGGGATGGGTTGGAAGGGACCTTAAAACGCATCCAGTTCCATCCCCTGCCATGGGCAGGGACACCTTCCACTATTCCAGGTTGCTCCAAGCCCTCTCCAACAAGAAATAAGGGCTGAACAACAAAAGTAGCAGAGGGAATATTCAAATGAAGGTGGTATTTCATAATTAAACATATAATTGCACATTGCCCCTTGCAGGGTCCCTCAGACTGGATGTCCATGTTGACAGACCTCTCATGGGATGTGCTGTAGCCATTCTGCAAACGAAGGGGAAAAAAGAGATAAAAATGTCATATTCCCATTGGGAGGTTTCTGTTTCATACTGTGGTGTCTGACTGTTAGCATAGAAATTGCACAGGGCACTTTGTGCTGCTCTTTGGGGTTTTGAGGTTTTTTATCTCTGTATTCATGGACCTTTAAATCCAAAGAGAACAGGTTCCCTTCTCCGTGAGGCTTCTGGTTTTCTTAAGTGAGATGAGACAACCTGTAAAGGCGCCAGCCCTTGCTGCAGAGAAGACAACAGTGAAGTGTCAAGCAGGGAAAGAAGGAAAACCCCTCTTGGGAGCACTTGTCACTTCTCTCTGTTATTTCAGGTGTCTTGGGCTCCTGCCACTGAGTTTCAGAGTGGTTAGTTCTGTTTATTTGATATTCTAGACCAAAGGGAAAGGTCAGCTGAGGAGGTGACCACTTACAATGGATGGCCATGATCCCAGAGGGATGATCCCACTTGCTCTGGGCTCCGAAGACCCATTCCCAGCCCAGAAGAGACTTCTCAGGGATGCATCTAGCCCAAAATAAAGCCAGCAGGAGCCAGCAGCCAGCTCAGTGCTCCAGCCTGTAGCTGGAGTGCTGCAGGGATGATTCTCCAGCTTCTCCAGTTTTCATTAGGAGGATTTCAGCTCTAATGCCCGGGAGCCACTGCTGAGCACTGCCACTCTCTTATGTTACACGCTGTAGGAGAGTGAAAGCAAATAAGTCTAAAACTGTGGAATAAGTCATCATAATGTCAGGGATATGAGGTGTAAGTGCCCTGCTGATGGCAGAGATGTGATTAGCCCCGGGTCAGGAAGGTGTAGGATCACACAGCCAGCACTGCTGTGTGCTTAATGCTGGCAAGGTGCTTAAGCACTGCATCATTTATCCCTGTTCCAACCTCGGCAGCTGCCTGGAAGTGCTGCTGCCTCATCCTGGGCAGCCCCGAGGGCTGACTGGGACGTTGGGAATCTCTGCTTCCCAGTGCAGGACGCTGATGGTGAGATTTGTTATCCTATCCTGCTCTTTCTCTTTCAACAAGGGAAAAATAAAAAAAAACCCGGGCGACAACAAAGCAGAAAATTTAAATACAATAATGAGAAAACAGGTAATAAAAGTTAGTTTTGCAAGAGGCTGCCAGGGCTGGCGGGGTGTTCATTATGTGCTGTATCAGGAAGTCTATGAGATGTCAGTGTGAAGGGAATTCATTTCCCAGTAACAAGCATGACAGAGCATTGAATTGAGCAGGAGGCTGTCTGCAGGCACCAGGGTGCTGAAGCCTCATCAGAATTTCACTTCCAGGAGTTCACTTGAAGAACATGTTCCTTTTAGCTTTGAAAAGTCCAATTTTTGCCCAAAGCAAGGACTGGTCCATGCTCCCTGCATGGATGTGCTCCTGAGAGGAACACCCCACCTGGGAAAACCCCACCTGGGAACACCCCACCTTCCCTGCTCAGCCACGTGGGACCATCCCTTTCTTTAGTTTCATGTTTTGCTTCTCCCAGGCTCAGAAATCCCAGTGAGGATCTGTGCTCAGCTTCCAAGGACTTTGTGCCCTCTGGTGTTACTTGGAAAACCTCTTATGGGCAAATCTATGGGGGTCTAACAGTACTGGGGTGGGAAATATCACCTCAGAGCTCAGGGATGGGAGGCACAGAACAGAGATGGAAGGAGGGGACAAGCTGAATCACGGGGATGTGAGCTGATAGGGAATTTGCAAACAAATACTAAATCTGGAGGGTGTACAGAGGTGTGGGTCTTATCCAAAACCTGTTCCACAGGGTCAGGCTGGATGTGAGGATTGTGCAAGCTCTGGAATTCAGTGGTGCAAAAACAAATACCCACAACACGCAGGTGGCTGCTCTGGAGATGGTTGTGCCAAAGTGGAGAGAAAAGTGGGATATGGCTTGTGATTAGGGAATGCTGATCCCAGAGCCTGGTGCCCTGTGATTAGGGAATGCTGATCCCAGTGCCTGCCAGTGGGATCATGTGGGCAGCATGGTATATTTTGGGAGCCCAGGCTGGCTCGGCCAAGCATGGAACTTTCACCAAACCATAGGATTAGGAAATCCAGACTAAATCTTCCCTTAAACCCAGGCTGTAGTTTGAAGGAATTTGTAGTCTTTCAGTGAGGCTCAGGGAGGCAGGGTGGAAGGGAATTGCCCTTTCCAGGCACTGCTGGCAGGATGGAGCTGTGTTACTGCTGGGAAGCCTTCAGCTGAGCTGGAAATCCTGCTGAGCCCTCCCCTGGAATAGTCACTCTCTTTTCCTTGGAGCTGCCCTCTCCCATCCCCTACTGCCACTAAGTGCCACCCAACCTTGCCATGGCAGAGATTTCCCTGGCCGGGACCCTCCAGAGTTGTGTCTTTTCCATAGTTTTCTCCATTAAAACCATTCTGGAGTGACATCATCTTGGTTGGACTTCTTTCTCTCCTCCCAATGTCTTGGAAGGGCAAGACCTCCCTGCTGGGCCACCTGCCTTGGCTGGGCATGAGCTGAGCTCAGTGCGGACCTGCACGGATGGAATTCAATGTTCCCAATCCCAGCAAGGGACTGCTGGGTCTGACAGGGCTCAGACAGGGAATTTATAGCTCTGGGATGAATGCTCTGGAAGTGAGACTTGTATTAGGCTCAGAATAAAAGGAAGAGGAACTAAGAGGCAGGAATATAAAGATGGAAGTCCTCCAAAAGAGAGACATTTAGTGTGCTGTGACTTCAGAAGTCAGACTCAGTATATTATTTTTTTATTGCTACAAGAGTCTGCTCAGTAATTGGTGCTGCCCTATTATTGCAACAGAATTAATTGCACAGTGGCTCTCACTGAGCACTGGGGACCTGCACGAGGCAGCCAGGGATGGAGCAGCAGAACATCCAGAGCCTTTGGATCTGCGGCCGGCTGGGACTTCTTGGCCATGGGGCTCTTTCCTTCTGATTGAACAGGAAAATGGAAGAGCTGAGAATTAAAGGCTGAAACAAATGGCACTGTTCAAACCTTGCAATGTGATTTTTAAATGAATATCTGCAGCCCCTCTGGACTGCCTGCATAGGCAGGACTGGCTGTCTCATTCCCTGTTCCTGCCAAGGGCTGGAGCGCCTTCCCTTGGCTTTTAAGTCTTTTGATCTATCGCATGAGGCACATTGATTAAAAAACAGAGTAAAAACACGGGAAAGAGCACAGCAGGACCCAGGACTATGGAGGTCAGCGGGTTTTCAGCTGCCTGCAAATGTTTGGCTGCCAACGTGGCCTTTCTCCGTGACCAGAATGACTCGGTCACGCAAGGTCTTTCCAAGGTGCAGAGCTCAGGTAACAGGAGGCTTCCCTGCTCCCAAACACAGCTGGAAGCAGAAGCAGGAGTATGTGAAGCTAGGTTTTCTATGGATTTTGGAGAAAACAGACTGTGCTCAGCTATTTGGACAGCTTAGTTACAGGCTGCAGTGAGTTCTCCCTAACAGAGTTGCGCTCAGGGAATTTGGTTGAATTTCTTGCAGATCCCTGTGTTTCCAGTGGAGGAATATCATGAGCTGTGGGGCTGCAGGTGACAAAACACCTTTGAGGATGAGGATGGGACAGGAATCACAGAGCTATGAGCCTGCCTTGGTGGTGCAGCCTCTCCTGGCTGTGTGGGGTGTGCCTGTGACGGGGCTGGCTCAGCTCTGCCTGGATTGATCCGCTTAGGGACATGAGCTGCCTCTCCACTTCCAGATGTGTTGGTGGCTCTATTTGCAGCTCTGGGTCTCCACACCTATGACTTGCTGGTCTGTCCTTTTTTTTCCTGTTAGGAAAATCAAATAGTAGAGTAGGAGTTGTAATATATATTCAGACCCACCCTTTCATCCAGGGGTACATGGAATCCCAGATGGATTTGGGTGGGAATGGACCTCAAAGCTCATCTAGTGCCACCCCTGCCATGGGCAGGGACACCTTCCACTGTCCCAGGGTGCTCCAAGCCCCATCCAGCCTGGCCTTGGACACTTTCAGGGATGGGCAGCCACAGCCTCAGCAGCTGGCAAGACTGGGGTAAGGCAGCATCTCTGATTCGCTTCTGAGGCAGAGGATGGAATGTTCGCCTCCCAGTTTATTTTCCTCTTCAACCTCAGAGACAACTTTTTTGGTGTCTTGCCACCTTTTGGGCACTTTATTATTCTTCAGTTTTCCTGAAGGAACCCTCATGTAAAGCTGTGTGGCGTTTTTAACCATTGGGCTTTGAAAATCTCCCCCAGGCAGGGAGGAGCAGAGTCGTGCCCGTGACTGACACGTGTGGCACCCACAAGGCACACACAGCTCTGCAGAGCACACCCGGTGGAGCAGCCTGCAGGCTTCTTTGGGAATGGGAGCTGCCTGCGGGCTTCTTTGGGAATGGGAGCTGCCTGCGGGCTTCTTTGGGATTGGGAGCTGCCTACAGGCCTCTTTGGGAATGGGAGCTGCCTGCAGGCCTCTTTGGGAATGGGAGCTGCCTGCAGGCTTCTTTGGGATTGAGAGCTGCCTGCAGACTTCTTTGGGATGGGAGCTGCCTGTGGGCTTCTTTGGGAATGGGAGCTGCCTGCGGGCTTCTTTGGGAATGGGAGCTGCCTGCAGGGTTCTTTGGGATTTGGAGCTGCCTGCACTCCTTTCCCTGCCTGCACCATCCCAGTGCGGGTTTCAGATCAATGCCTGCCTCTGGCACGACTTGCAAGGGAATAATCATGGCATTAGCCCTGTTCCCACTGGGCTCGGGTTTCTGTTAATTGTTTCAGGCCTCCCAACAGCACCAGTCTCTCATCAGCCTGTTCCCCCAGCCCCGCAGCGCTCCGGCTGCTCCCGAGCCACGGCTGTTCCCAGGCTCCCTGTGCTTGGAACTGCTCTGGCTGGGCCCAGCTCACCAGGACGAGGGAGATGCTGCTCGGTGGAGCCCACCCAGCTCGGACGCGTGACCCTGGCGCTGCCGGCAGCAGGAGCAGTGCCTGGCGTGCCGGGATTTATGGATTTATGGATCTGTGTTATCTGGCACAGGGGCTCAGCAGCTCTGCGGGGGCCCGCCCGGTCTGGAACAAATCAGGGAGCCCTCAGAGGCTTTGTTGTGTGTCTGGCTGAGGGGCTGAGCAAGTTTCCTGCCTTTGCTCCTCTCCTCCTTCGGCAAGGAGCCGACACCTCCCAGCAGTGCTGGAGGAAGGAGCACAGAGGCTGCAGGGAGCGTGGTGGGAAGAGGATTCTGCTGGAAGAGGATGAAGGCTGTAACTCCCCTTTGCTGCAGGCTCTGGTCCAGGCAGGCATTGGATTCTTCAGCTGGCTTTGCCCAGCAGCAGCCACTGGGGTCAGGAATGCTGTGCTCCTGCACTTTTGGCAGGAGAAAACAATTCCTTGCTGGCAAGTCTGTACACATGCACAGGATCTTTTCCAGCAAGATTTGTGATGTTTTCAAAGATGTAGAGTAATTTGGGTCTAATTAAATCATTGGAACTGCTGGTGATGGATGATTTGCAAATTCATCTTGTGAAATGATGGCAGCTGCCTCTGGGATCGGTGGGAGCTGCTTGCAAGGTTCCCCAGCCTCGGTCCAAGGGCTTGAACCTCCAAAGCCACAGCAGGGATGTGGAAAAAACTTCTTCCATAGAAAAGAGCTGTTGTGCTGTCCTTTTTCCCTGTTCCTAAAGGCTGCTGCTCCAAAGGTCTTGTTGTCATCTCTGGAATACTGAGCAGCTTTTAGGTATGTTTGAAATGCAGAGATTAAATTCCAGTTGTTGAAAGGGGAACAAGGACCTGGAGACCACGGTATCTGCAGGGTCTTGCTCACAGTGGGCTGCAAAGGCCTCTGCACTAAAGTGGAACACATGGAAACCAAAATGGTTTCCTTTTCCTTAAGAAGAGTAATCAAAGGAAAGGGGATTCTCCAACTTTTCTATTTGCAGCCTCCTTAAGGTGGAGTGTTTTAGTAATATGCAGCCAAATTTGCTTGTGCATTAAATATAAATGAAAATATAGCCCTGGTACAGAGCCAAAGTCATGGGAAAAGACCTGGGTGCTTGAATCTTTGGGGCTAACAGGATTTCTGAAGGTGGTGTCAGGCTTTTCCCTCTCCTTAGGGCTCAGTCAAGGAGCTCTTCTTCATTTTTAACAGCTGTAACATGAAAAGATTAAGAAGCATCTGGAGCTGTTGTACCTCTGCTCACGAAAAATGCAAATCCAGGCTCGGTATTCACAGGATGCTGAAGATCAAAGCACGGCTCTCTGGATGTGGCATGGCTGTGCTGCTCCTGATGAGCAAGTGAGCCCATGGTGAGAGCTCTGGGAGCTGTGGGAGCTGCTGGCCAAGATGGGAACAGGCACAAAACCTGCTCTCACATTCCTATTCCGGGTTTTCCTGCTGCACTTTCAGGGCTCCAGGAGCCTGACCCCTGAGGGAGCTGTGTGGGCATCGCCAGCAGCCAGCCTGGCATTCCCAGGGATGAGGATACACAGTTCTCCAGCTACAGATTGTAGAGGAAACAGCTCATGGAAATACATTGCAGAGCTGATTCTGCAGACCAGGAATGGTTTTCCTTAAGGTGCTTGGGGAGAAAGGGTTTTGTGTTGGAGGTAAGGAGTTAATAGAGATGGCACAAATTGGATATTTTGCCTCGGGATCAGGCAAAGAGTCGGTGGCTTTTGTCATGGAGCACTACAATGTTAGATCTTCACAAGGGAAAATATTTCACTTTTGCCAATGTGCAGGATTTGATTTCAGTGGAGACCTGGAGCTCCTGCAGCGGGGCCAGCGGAGGCTGCGCAGAGGATTCAGGGCCTGGAGCCTCTCCCTGCCCAGGAAAGGCTGAGGGAGCTGGGGCTGCTCAGCTCCAGAGGAGCCCCAGCTGAGAGGGGCCCTCAGCCCTGGCTGTCCCTGTGTGCAGGGAGGGCTCAGAGCAGGGCCCGGGCTCTGCTCCGGGGGGCCCAGCAATGGCCCCAGAGGAACGGGCAGGGACTGATGCCCAGGGAGCTCCCCCTGCACAGGAGGCAGAACTTCTGCCCTGGGCACTGCCCCAGCCCTGAACAGAGACCAGAGAAGGTGCAGAGTCTCCTCCCTGGGGATATTCCAGAACCATCCAGACACAAACCTGTGCCCTGTGCTCTGGGATGGCCCTGCTGGAGTGGGGAGCTGGGACCAGGTGGACCTGCTGTGGTCCCTTCCAACCTNCACTGCCCCAGCCCTGAACAGAGACCAGAGAAGGTGCAGAGTCTCCTCCCTGGGGATATTCCAGAACCATCCAGACACAACCCTGTGCCCTGTGCTCTGGGATGGCCCTGCTGGAG
Source organism: Climacteris rufus (assembly GCA_013398175.1). Lineage (NCBI taxonomy): Eukaryota > Metazoa > Chordata > Aves > Passeriformes > Climacteridae > Climacteris > Climacteris rufus. The sequence continues at coordinate 432,788 of VZRZ01008565.1, forward strand.
CGGGGAGCTGGGACCAGGTGGACCCGCTGTGGTCCCTTCCAACTTCACCCACTCTGGGATTCTGTGTGACTCTCCTTGGTGGGAGGTTGTTGTACCATAAGGCAACATTTTGCTGAGCAATTGCTGCCCCCAAACATTTTCACATCTCTGTGAAAAATTCAGAATGTTTGGGATAAAAATTTCTTCCAAGTGAAAACCTATTCAAAAATATAGTGGGGAAAACGTGATTTCACCACAACTCTTACCCCACCACATTATGATGGATAGGGAGTGAGATTTTCCATACCTTACTCTGCTGCTCCATGTTTCTTTGTGGAGTTAAAGCCAGGTTTACCTAAAGCTATAGGGGCACATACTCTGCAATCACTTTGCACACAGGAATAGATGTTTGCAAATGGAACGCTAATCATTCCAGCTTTCCCAGCCTGTCTCCTAGGAATACGTAATGTAATAAAGCAGACAAAAGTTCCTGTGAATAGGGGGACTTTATCAGAACTGCTCCTGGGGTGCTCATCACGGGCTCATCACGGAGCGACGTGACAGCAATGCCAGGCGGGAACGCTGCGCTGGGAAGGACGGCGCTGGCACCGGGGCCTGTCACATCCTGACAGGATTCCTGGGATATCTGCTGGCAGTGTGGTAATTAACTCGCCCCACCAGCGAGCACCAAGGGCTTGGTTTGCAGGGGGTGTGTGAGAACGGGGATTAATTTGGACTATCAGTTATTTATTTGCTTGGTGTGCCTGGGGTGCCCTCCTGCACGTGCCACACCACTGGCAGTGGGGAATCCGGCTTGTAAAGCAGGAGTAGGCTTTGGGTTGTTGCTTTCAGAATTTTTTAGAGAGACATGAGTAAAGGCTTTGAAACATCCCAGTTTATCCCAGCTGAAATCCTGACCTTACATGGCAGTAAGGAAGACTATTTCTTATGGACACAGAAAGTTAAAGGTGTGGTGCAGGTCAGACTCCTCTCTCTTCCTCTTGGATTACATTAGTGTTCCTCCTTTGGAGTTATTCCCATGCAGAGTAGCTCAGAACACTTTTGCCACAGGGCAGGAGGAGCATCTTTCCTCAACCACTGCATTTTGGAGCACGATTTTCTCCTCTTTGCTCCTTTGCATGTTCCTTGCTGCTCCAGCTGATGCCGAAGGAGGAGGGAGAGCCTGCTGCTGGGAAATGCCCTGCTCCATCTCCTGCCTGCCAAGCAGGGCTTTGCCAGGAAGGTGGATGTGTATCCTCTGCTCTCTCCCCTCCCAGCATGTGGGAGGCTCCTGGGTGAGCAGTTCAGCAGCAGCTCTTGTGCATGGCCCCGTTCCCAGTCTGAAATGGGTTCTGCCTGGTATCTATTCCCCCTCTTCCTCACAGAGTGGTAACACCTTGGTGGCAGAGCCAGCTTGGGAAATAATAGAGGATTTTGCACTTGGAGGCACGGGAAGGCGGGCCCTGGGGAGTGGTCCTCCCCAAGATACAGGAATTATTGCAATTACCCAGCAATTGGAGGGAAAGCAAAATGGAGCAGCAGACTTTTCAGGCACACTTTTCCAGCATTAATATTTTTAATTAAGGTTGTTGGCAGTGAGTTATGACTTTGGCATAGCAGATGGCTGTGCCTGTCCCCACGGTGGGGGGACAAGATGCAGAGGTGCTGCTGCAGATGTTGCTCCTGTGCAACCCCTTCTTTCCTCCTGCTGAGGGGTCACTGCAGGGGCAATGCCATTCCTTTGCAGTTCAGGGACTAGTTAATGAATGCCAGGTAATTCCAAGAGAAATGAGGTCTCCTGATTGCTCCTCGGCTTTTTCTGTTACAGACAGGAGATGTGCTGAGGGTGCCAGAGGATCAAAGCCATTTCATTTTTTGAAAGCATCACATTGATTTTAAAATCAATCTGGTTTAGATACTTCTGGAGACTCTTCCACCTACACCCCACCTTGGACATCTCGTAACACTTTTATGAGTTTAAGAACCTCTGATTACCATTTCAGAATCTCTAATTATCAGACAGTAAGTGGTTTGCCCAAGGACACATGGAACGACAGCATTGGATCAAGGAGCCAAAGCCAGGCCCAGTAGGACCATGTATCACCCTAAACCCTTAGGCCAAAAAGCTCTGCTGTGAGGGGTTTTTTTGGTGGCGGTGTAGGGGTTTGGGGTGTTTTCAGCAAAGGGCCAATAGCTTCAGATCTTCAGCTTCAAACTGTCATGGTTGGGTCATTCTGCCAAAAACTGAGACCCTGAGAGCAGACAGAGGTTGCCAGGAGGTTGTTGGCTGGTCCATGACATTGCTCCACTTTCTGTGGGAAGGACAAACCTATGTGGTGGTTTGGCTTTGAGGGTGGGAAGGCAGCAGTAGACAAAAAAACAAGTTTATATTGTCTATTCTATTCTATTCTATTCTATTCTATTCTATTCTATTCCATTTATCAGGAGTGTTCTGTTTTTGAAGAGTCTGCTGTTCCATGTCTGCATAACAAGGAAGGAAGGATTAGTGGGTGCATCCAAAATATCCCATGTAGGGTTTGCAGCGCAAGTCAGTGATCACAAGGTCAAGGTTAAACTTAAGGACAGTGGCTGAGTGACCTCAGTTGTCTGGAATGGGGCTAATAATGTGTGTCCTCCCACGCTGCCCTTTGCCTGGAATTGTTATCTAAAGGTTTCCTTTGCCCTTGGTTACAAGGGCTGGGCTGTTGCATGGACAGGGAAATGAGCCATGAGCAGGCTGGAGGCAAACCAGGAGAACTCCCTTCCTCAACACACTCCTTCAGCATTTTAAATACGTGGATGCAGCCCTCAGCATCCTAAAAGTGTCCAAGGCCAGGTTGGACAGGGCTTGGAGCAACCTGGGATAGTGGAAGGTGTCCCCATGGCAGGGGGGTGGAATGAGATGGACTTTAAGGTCCCTTCCAACCCAGACCATTCCATGGTTCTATTTACGTGAACCTACTTACCTGGGCCTTTCAAACCTCACTGCATTTAAGGCAGCATTTTCTAGAGCTCGAATAAAAGTCAGGTCCACACAATTATGCCACATTTCAATATTGGCATCTTTTCTTCCATTTTGGAAAAGCTTCACCTCCATCTCTGTCAAAACTGTCAGGAAAAGTTTGGTGTGGGCTTTCCAACACTCTGTGAGGTGTGATGGAAACTGGGCCACACAGCGATGGTGGAAACCCAGCACCTTCAACTCACCCACAGCTCACGTGTCACAGCCACTGGATGCTGATATCATAAAGGAATAATATCCATCGTAATTCCGTAGGCAGCAGGCAGCTCAACCCATCTCTACTATTTCACTTTCAACACAGATGCAATTTATCAGCGAACAGTGGTTGTTTATTAGGTTAATCCACAAGCTGTTTGTCAGGAACACACTCAGAGGGGTTTATTAACAGTATAAATTCCCTAAGATTTTTTATTTCCCCATGCCTGTAGCTGTAGGTGCTAATTTAGTAATTTAGACTTCACATATGACCTGTCCTCAGCCTTTTAAAGTAAAACTCAAATCTGATGGGAGATTTTTCTCTTTAAGTGAAGGCCAGGTTGGACAGGGCTTGGAAAATCCTGGTCTAGTGAAGGTGTCCCTGCCCATGGCAGGGGGTGGAACTGGATGAGCTTTAAGGTGCCTTCCAACCCAAACCATTCTGGGATTCTAAAGCCAACCTGCAGGATTTGGGGATCAGAAAACACATGGGGAGAGGGGAGAAGAGCGTGGCTCTTGTTCCTGTGCCTCTGGAGCCCGGGGCTGAGCCGCAGTGAGCAGCTCCCCAGAAGTAATTTCCAGGCGAAATTGCTGTAAAGAAAAAATTGACTTTTGACATAGGCTGATAAGCACTGATGTTTGTTTCCAAGAGCTTGTATTTTATGCAATTTAATACCTAACAATGACTGACAACAGTGGTGATGGTGAAAAACATTAAAAATGAGGAAACTGCAGTCATTTCCAGCTGCAAGCTTCGCTCCTGGTGGTTTTTTCCCTGTGATTTTCAGCATGAAATCTGGTTGTTTATGAACAACCAATGGTTGTTTATATGCCCTTGGTTTGGCAAGCTGAGGGTTGCATCCCCAAATACCAAATTTCCAGCTGAAGTAAACCCAAAGTCTCCATGAGGGCTGGAGTGAGTGTTGTCTCATCTTTAAAGGGGAAATATCTTGTCCTTCTCTGATTATCTTTACGAACGAGGAAAATGAAATGAGGTTATGTCCTTCTAAGAGGCACCCCTGAACTGGGGTTCTCGCTGTTTGCAAGGAAGAAAAGCTCAGTTAAGCTCGATGTTTTCCCTCATCCATCATTCCTGGTGAGGTCGATTCTGTTAGGACAAATATAACAAGGAGCTGGAGGCTGGAGGCCAGAAAGGAGTGAGCAGCATCAGCCTCTGATTCTTCTTTACTGGTGGTTAACGGGGTGTGGTCTAAAATAAATCACTCCAGGACACTCAGGACCTCTTTTCAGTGCCTTCAGCCTGGTGTAGCTTCTGCCCAGTCCCTGCTCCATGTTTTCCATGGCGTGAGTCCTGCTCACTCTTCCCATCTGTCCTGGGAATGCTGAGGTGGAATAGCATTCGATCCAAGCTCAGTGGGGACAGAGAACAGGAGAGTGGGCGTGGTTTGAGAGGACAGGGGTTGGAATGTCCTTGGAGTGAGTCATGTTCTGGATACAGCTTCCTCCAAACCTGCAACTTGCCAGTGTTGGAAATGTGCTGTTCCAGGTGGGTGTTGGTCCATCAGAAGAGTGGAGGTACTGGGAGAAGGCACAGCCTGGATGTGGTGCCAGGGCTTGGAATGAAGGAATATCAAAATCCTCTGGCTTTTCTCCTCATTCTGAGAAAGACATTGACGGGATGGAGCATGTCCAGGGAACGCCACGGAGCTGGGAAGGGGCTGGAGCCCCAGGAGGGGCTGAGGGAGCTGGGGGGGCTCAGCCTGGAGCAAAGGAGGCTCAGGGGGCCCTGCTGGCTCTGCACAGCTCCTGCCAGGAGGGGCAGCCAGGGGGGTCGGGCTCTGCTGCCAGGGAACAGGGACAGGATAAGAGAAAACCGCCCCAGGCTGTGCCAGGGGATGTTCAGGTTGGATATTAGGGAAAATTTCTTCCCCAGAAAGGCTGTCCAGCTTTGTCACAGCTGCCCAGGGCCATGGTGGAGTCCCCATTCCTCGAGTGATTTAAAAGCCATGTGGAAGTGGCACTTGGGTACAGGGGTTGGAATGGTTGCATGCAGTGATCTCAACGGGATTTTCCAACCTTAACAATTCTGTGATTCTGAAGAAGTTTCCTTAGAGGTAGGACTTCACATTAAAGGTTGGACTGGATGATCTTGGAGGTCTTTTCCAACCTTACTGATTCCATGCTCCTATGAAAGTGTCTGGCTGAATGTGTCAGCCAGTGACTCCAATTCCTGTCTTTGCTTTGTTTCTGTGACATGCATTGTTGTGGCAGGTGTTGACTCAGTTGCTCAGTTTTTATGGACTATTGATCCACAGATCCTGAGTCAAACTCTTTCGATATGTCAGAGCTGATGAATTCCAGTCTAGATCCAGCTATAATCCTGTAACCAGGGGCTTGGGGGTGGTTAGAAAGTACTGAAATGCTGTGAAGTGAGGTGGGCTCAGCAGAATGAGTCTGTTGACAGCCTGGAGCATGAATACTTCATGCTTCCTACTTCATATAGAGCCCCCTTTGTTTATTCCCATCTTTATTCATCATCATCATCGTTATTTATTAATTAACTTGTTTTGTCAAGCCAACAGTGTGAGCTCATGTCTGGGCTCGAGTGCATCTATAATTAATTGCTAACTGTTGTGTTATGTTGTTGTGAGCAAAGGAGTGAGGATCTGTGGAAATTCAGAGATTGTGTCCACAATCCAAGTGCTCCCTGAGCAGGAGGAAGAATTGGAGTCAAGTGTGTTGACCAGGTGCCTTTAAGGGATCCATGTTTGTACTACATCCTCAGAAATGACTGATCCTCTGTCCCCCTGTCAGAAACCTCCCTGAACAGCTCCGAGTCTGCTCTAAATCAAATCAAGTTTTTCCTTTCAACAACAACTTCCTCCCCCCGCTCCGCTGACCTTCCAACAAGAGGCAGAGGGAAGAAGATATCATACATAAAACAAAGAGAGAGAAAACCACAAAGAGGCGAATTGAATTCCCCCGAAATGTCACCTTGCCAGTTGGGTTTTATTGTGTTGATAGCCAGGCAATTCCGCTGACAAATCCGTTATCGGCCGCGTGCGGCACAGCAGCGGGAATGTTCTGGGACGTCGGAAAGCCCTTCTGAAATAACGCAGCCCCAAGGAGCATGTGTTAGGGACCACGGATACAAATGCATTCCGAGCCTCCAGCACACTGGAGAACGCTGTACAGGAGGCGTAAATCAATCCTGTTTAAGCTGTGCAGTCCCCTGAAAAGTCTCGGCATTTGGATGCACGGCAGCAGAGGAAGCGGGAGCTCCTCTGGGCAAGGGACTCAGAGGCAGCGGCCTCCTGTTGCTGATAAGAGGAATTTATTCTACCCAGCACCGGGTGCCCTTCCCCCTGAGAAATTTCCATCATTAACCTGAGATCGGGGAGGGAAGGGGAAGGAGAAAACCCCTCAATCCTCCCTCACTTCCTAATTTTATTGCCCTCCTGTACCTTAAGCTTGTTCTTGATTTATACAGAAAGGTGCTTTCTTCCTGCAGGACACGGACATGGCAGGAATACCTGCTGGGAATGGTAATTCCTGCTGGGAATGGTAATTTGGGGGTTTGTCTCTGCCTTTTGCATCAAGGCAGCACGAGTGTTGTGTCATGGGCATCTTCTTCCACCTGCACAGGACAAGAGGAAACAGCCTCAGGCTGTGCTAGAAGAGGTTCAGGTTGGACATCAGGAGGAATTTCTTCATGGAAAGAGTGGTCAGGCATTGGCAGGGGCTGCCCAGGGAGGTTTGGAGTCCCCATCCCTGGGGGTGTCCAAGGAAGGCTTGGATGTGGCACTCAGTGCTCTGGGCTGGGGACAAGGTGGGGATGGGGCACAGGCTGGACTCGATGATCTGGAGGTCTTTTCCAACTTCAAGGATTCTGGGACTCTGGGGTTTTCAGCGTGGGATGGGAAGGTTTTTAACAGCTGGGAGAGTAGGTGGACACAGGTCAGTAGAGTTGGAGTCTGAGCAAGCCAGCATTTCCTAACTCAGCTTCAGGATTCACCTTCCTTTTTACCCTCTCCCACAATAATGGTTTATATGCTGGTCCTCCCCTTTTCCCATCCTTTCCAAGCTTTCTTCCATGCTTATACTTTCCAATGCCAGTACACAGAACATTCAGGACAGTTTCTCATCCTTTGTTTGAAGAAACTTAATTATACACAGAGCTGAGCCAGAGTTTATGCTCTAAGACCAAGAGAAAACCTTGATTTTCAGCAGTTTTATCCATTTTGCTTTGCTTCTTCTTAAGAGACTCTTTTCAAAAGCCAACATAAAAAAAATATGAATACAGGAGGTTTAATTACATTTTGTAAATGTACATTAAATAAATACCTGAGTTGAGCTGTGTCTGTGCTGTAAGGGGACAACAGGGGCCATGACCTTCTGCTTGTGGGGGATTCCCAGGAACCACACGGATTCATTTTATTTTTCAGGGAATTCCATATGTAGCTGCTTCACTGCAGTGTTTGTTCAACACTTTGGAGATTGATGGGCAAACCTGGAGCTGAAGCAAATGAGCTGTTTAGGAGTCAGGCCCATTCCCACTTGCTCCCAGGCTTCATTTAGTGCACATGCAACCCCAGAACTCCATATTGTTATGTTTGATGTTTTCTTACAAGGCCAGAGTTAGAATCAGAGAATCCCAGAATCCCAAAATGGTTTGGGTTGGAAGGGACATTGAAACTCATCTCATTCCACAGGCAAGGACACCTTCTACTATCCCAGGGTGCTCCAAGCCCCATCCAACCTGGCCTTGGACACTTCCAGGGATGGGGCAGCCACAGCTTCTCTGGGCACCCTGTGCCAGGGCCTCCCCACCCTCACAGGAAACAATTTCTTCCCAATATGCCATTTAACCCTCCCTCTGGCAGTATGCAGCCATTCCATGTGTCCTGTCACTCCAGGCCATTGTCCAAAGTCCCTCTCCAGCTCCTTGGAGCCCCTTCAGGCACCGGGAAGGGTTCTAAGGTCATCTCTCTCTTTTCCAGGCTCTCTCAGCCTTTGTACCTTAGAACACAGCATGAAAAATGAAAAGCAGTTGCCCAAACGCTCTCAATCCCTCCACAAAAGGCTCCATTCCTCCAGGGCTTTGGGGCAGGAGCAGGGGAGAATTCCACCCACACCCCTGGAATCAGCGGCAGAACAGCAGCACAGAGGATTTGCATGGAGCATCCAGCAGGCCCTGCACGTGGAGCTGTGAATGTGTTCATTTTTTAGCTTCAACAAGGTCATTCCCACTGCTAAGCATAATCCTGACACATTAGCAGGAGTGCTGTCCAATTCGTTCTCACTCCATTAAGCAGCACGCTGGGAAGGTTTTCCTGCTCTCTCCGAGTTCTTTTCCCCCCATCACACACAGTGAGTCATCTCTCAGCAGCCCAGGTAGCCGTGAGCTGAACACATCTTGTCCTGCAGTGCTTGCACCTTGGTTCCTGAGGCTGGTGTAAAGCCTGGGGCTTGCAGAGGGACTCATTCTGGTGGGACTGGGAATCCCAGTGTGGTAACTGGGCTGTAAACTGGACATCCCTTTCCCTGAAGGGAGGTGCACAGAGACATCCTGTGGCCCCTGCACCATGTGCTGGCTCAGGGATCTTCATCTGCTCTGCTTATTCAGCTTCAGAAAAGTCACTGACATTCCAAATGTCATCGTTGTCAACTTTTCGTCTTTCCAGAGGAAAGTGGCAGCTGATTTTTCCATTGCCTCCACCTCGGGTTTCCATCAAACTCTCTCCAAACCCCTGCTTGCATTTCAGACTTGCTTCCTGGGGAAAAAGCAGTGCTGGGTTTTTGACAGCAACCTTTCCACTGGGTCGGAATGATCCTCTTTGGGTTTGTTCCGCTGGCCTGATTTTGTGACAAAGCCCAGGGAGAATCGCCCTGCTTGGATGGGTGTCAGTTCTGCATGAGCTGGGCCAACTGGGGAGAGTGCAGGAGGAAATATTCCCTGTCAATTAGACTGGAGAAAGTGTCAGCAGGAGAGGAATGAAGCGGCCTCCTCTGAGAGCTGTCCCCTGGGGACGAGGTCCTTTCCTGTCCTTCCACTTGTCCAGTTGGAAGTCCTCGCAGTTGGGAGCACAGGCTGCTGTGTCAGGAGACAAATTCCCTGTTTTCTAGAGTTTCCTTCAGTGGCTGTCCCCACTTCAGACCTTTTCCTTATTTCCCTTATAGCTTTTAGACCAATAATCAGATCAGTAGCCAGGGATTGAGGAAAGTTCTGCTTTAGTTTGGGTTCTTCCTCCCACAGAGTTTGTGACTCTAAAGAAGTACCTGAAGACTGCTCTGTGTGTGTCTTCCCTCTGTCACTCCTTGTCATGCCTGGTTGGATCACAATTCACAGAATCATGGAATAACATGTTGGGAAGGACCTCAAGAATCATCTGATTCTATTTCTCTTAGCAGGGTCTGCACAAGATGAGCCAGCGCCTTGTCCAGCCAACCTTAAAAGTGTCCCAAGTTGGGGAATCCACCACTTCCCTGGGGAGATTATTCCAATGGCTGATTGCTGTCATCATGAAAAATCTCCTCTTGTGTCCCAATGGTTTATGGGTTTAAGGTTTCCTCTGCTCCAGCTGCAGTTCTGAACTCCCCTTGGAGCCATGGCATAGGGAAGAGGGTTTGGAAAAATCTTGAAGCTGGAATTGTCATCTCACCTTGGTCTGCTGGGACCACGGTGGTGCTTGTCCTGTCCTGGTCAGAGCTGGCCCAGCCCAGACAACTCCCATGAGGTTCCCTCAGTGCCCCTGACTTGGTCCAAACCCCCAAGTTTAACTGAAGTCTCAGCAGAATAATGTGAGTCCATGGAAATCAATGGAGAAGAGCTGAAAACAATTGATTGGAATCAAAACATGCTGCAATCAAATTTGGAGGGATTGAACTAATGGATCATAAGGTGGCTGGTGAATGGGGCTGATTGAATTGAGCTGAAAGGTCTTGTGTCTTCATTACAGCACCTGAAACCAGGACAAATGAGGAATTTTCTAACAATGTTTAGTGTCTTTTTTTTTATTCTACTGATAACTGGATTGCAAAGCCAGCCCCTGGGAATTAACCCATATGTACAGTGTTGGGAGGGGGAAAAGATGGAATTTGGGTAGGACAAGGGGCAATGGTTTCACAGTGCCAGAGGGCAGGGTTAGGCGGGATATTGGGAAGGAATTGCTCCCTGTGAGGGTGGGGAGGCCCTGGCACAGGGTGCCCAGAGAAGCTGTGGCTGTCCCATCCCTGGAAGTGTCCAAGGTCAGGTTGGATGGAGCTTGGAGCAGCCTGGGACAGTGGGAAGTGTCCCTGCCATGGCAAGGGTGGGATGGGATGAGCTTTAAGGTCTGTTTCCACCCAAGCCACTCTGGGTTTATAGGATTTGCTGGTCACAGCCTGCTCCATGTATGAGGACAGGCCAGTCAGTGGATTTTAGAGCTCTCCTTGCTACTAACTCCTTTATTTTGCCTCGCTCAGCACTCCCAGAGTCACTTTTCCAATTCTCCTGCCTTGTTACAGCCAAGTTTGGAGGTGCAGAGGTGTTTCCCACCAGAGGCTCTGCTCTCAGGCAATGTGCTGACCAAAATCTGGTTATTCCTGCATTTTTTGTCTACATTGATTTGTAGCGTCTCCTCTTATTCCACCAAATCCTGCAAATTCTTTGGCATTTCCATTCTCCTGTTGTAACTCTCCTGTATATCACATAAACAGAAGGCATGAATGATTCAGTAGTTTTTCTAAACTCTCATTTTTTGGTCAGAAGTCCCCGTGCTACAAGGTTTGATTTATTACTGCAGTGATTAAGGGACATTGTTGATATTTCTGAAAATTTCCTTTTGGAGCTGCAGGCTTGCCTGGAGTAAAAAGGCAGTAGAAATAAGTGAATAACAGGGTGGGTAATGGAGCATTTGCAATTTCCCATTAAGAAGAGGCTCATATTTGTTCCATGCTCCCATGGATGGGTGGTGTGGAGCGGGAGCCAGGTTGTCTAACTGCACTTGTTCTGTGGGATCGCTGATATGGAAACAGGTAGAACGTGTTCTCAGAGACTCAGCACCTTGATCTACCCTGTGGCAGCCTCTGATAGTCCTGGAGCTTGTTACTGCCTCCTGGCTGGACTCAGCTGAGCATCGGGGCACACTGCCATTCAATTTCACTGATTGAAATCCCTTCCCACCTGCTCCGAGGTCAGGGGAATCTGCCTGTGTTGTCCTCCTTGACTGCCAGGGGTTTCAACCACTTCATGGTCCTTTGGAGTCACAGATGTCTTCTGAAGTAGTGGAACTCCTCTCCTCTCCTCTCCTCTCCTCTCCTCTCCTCTCCTCT